>JAULAV010003349.1:0-25001 GCA_030789695.1 Scilla litardierei
GGGAGCCAATAGCGCGCGCGGAAACCCTTCTGGCCATGCACCTTGGCGCACGGTGGAGGAAGAGATCCGCACGGCCGACGTCGCAGTGGGGACGGTGGAGCCGATGGTCGTCCCCACGCCACCGCCCCCAAGTCGTCGTTGATCCCCCCGCAGCAGAGAATGTGACTGGCAATAACCCCGATCCCACTTGTGCCGAGAGGGACGCCGGGGGCATCGGTCAGTCCTCCCGAACACCGGCCGAGAACTGTGGGGGAGAACGGAAGCGCCCCCTTCGGAGTCTAGGGGGCCCGAAGAGAAGAAGAAGAAGGTGGGGGAGGGCAGGCCGTCGGCGGTGCCTGACCCGTCGATCATCTCGAGGGTGACCATCCCGCTAACAGAGGTGGCCGCCTCTGCCAGCCATGCTGAGCAGTCGCAGGTCGGTACGGGGGGTGTCATGTCCATGTTTAAGGCTGGCCCGGAGGCCCCGCCCGGAGAGTCGGTCTTCATCAATCAAGAAGCGGCCGTCCAGCTGGCGTAGGATTCCGTCCTCCCGAGTGACCGCTCCTTTTTGGAGGGGTCCGCTCTAATCGCTTAGCGAACTTCCTGGTCTGTCAGCTCCAGCAGGTTGGTCTTTCTCTTGCTTCTAACTCCGTTTTGCGACGGTCCTTGCTTATCTCTTCTGCCATGCATGCTTCTACGATGGACGTGGAGACACAGCGCCGCACAAAGCGGGTGGATGGTCTCGAGGCGGCCTTGGCGCAGGAGCGCCTGAGGGCTGAGGCGGCCGAGGAGACGGCCGAAGAGGCCCATTCGAAGGCTCGTCGTTCACGGCGCCGGGTCAACGAGCTCACCTCGAGGTGAGGAACTTGAAGGAGGCCCTGGCGGCCAGTGAGAGATCCTCTCAGGAGGCAGAGGAGACGTTCCGTCGGTAGAGAAACGAGCTCTGGGCCAAGCTGGGGGCCATGCGGCAAGGGTACCCCGCCCGACTCGTCGATGAAGTGGAGAGGGGTTACGAGGAGGTCATGGCACTGAGAATCACGGATCCCTCCGGGGGGCGTTCAAGGCCTATGAAGACATCCTGGCCCAGAGGATCGTGGGGGCCTTTCGGAACGGTTTCAGAGGTTCGAGAAGCGGGTCCGGCAGACGCTTTCTCGTTCTCCAGCTGGCCCCGAGGAGCCCGTTCGATCGGGGCAGGGTGAGGCCCCCGTGGATGCTTCTTCTCGGGCCCCAGCGTCGTAGGCGATGTGCCCCCGTTTTTGTCCCATTCGATGTAAATAACAATTTTGTATTTGAAAGATGACGAGCAGCTTGCTCCTCGAAACCTAAAACAGAGATGACTCTCTGTTTGAAATTTTTACCTTTTTGTGCACTGTTGTACTCTTGTCTACTTTTGTTAAGTATTCTTTGGACTGTGCTTCTGACTCTTTGTTGCCCCCATCCTGCTGTTCATACCGAGGCGGCCCACTGGTTTGTGTTACGGAAGGCTTTCTTTTTGCCAGCCGAGTCATCGTCTTATTAGGGTGATTAGCCCGCTGGGGGTGGCCCACAGCCTTATGGACGATCCCTCTGATCGGCCTGCTAGGGAGTTGCCCCAGCCTTTAAGGGCGATCAGAGCAATCGACCGGCTGGGGGAGCTACCCCCAGCCTTACGGTCGATCGAAGCGATCGGCTTACTGGGGGAGATCGACATTTTCCAGGTTGACGTTCTCATGCCCTCCCGGGGTGTTTTCTCGCCAACATCTCGTCCTTCGCTGGGTTCAGCAGATGGTCCAGGGAGAATCACGTCAACCCGCTTGACGGTCGGTCTGTCAGGCCGGTGCCAATGAAATGTCCTCAGGCTTTCAGTTAAACGGATGTTCGGCCTGCCGAGGGGTTGCCCTCGGTCTTATGGTCGAATGAGCGATCGTCCTGCTGTGGGACTTGCCTCCAGCCTTACGGTCGATCGGGTGATCGGCCCACTGGGGGAGTTGTCCCCAGCCTTATGGTCGATCAGGTCAGTGGGCCAGCTGGGGAGCTACCCCCAGGCTTACGGTCGATCGATGGACCGGTCTGCTCGGGGAGGTGCCCCCAGCCTCACGGTCGGTCGGGTCGGTCCACCAACTGGGGGAGTTGCCCCCAGGCTTACGGTAGATCGATAGACCGGCCTGCTGGGGCAGTTGCCCCCAGCCTTACGGTCGATCGTTGTGATCGACCTGCTGGGATAGTTGCCCCAGCCTTACTGTCGATCGTTGTGATCGGCCTGCTGGGGGAGTTACCCCAGCCTTACTGTCGATCGTTGTGATCGGCCTGTTGGGGGAGTTGCCCCCAGCCTTACGGTCCATCGTTGTGATCGGCCTGCTAGGGGAGTTGCCCCTAGCCTTACGATCCATCGGAGCGATCGGCCTGCTGCGGGAGTTGCCCCAGCCTTATGGTCGATCGTTGGGATCGGCCTGCTGGGGGAGTTATCCCCAGCATTATGGTCGATCGGAGCAATCGGCCTGCTTGGAGAGTTGCCCCCAGCCTTACGGGCAATCGTTGGGTTTGGCGTGCTGGGAAAGTTACCCCCAGCCTTATGATCAATCAGAGCGATCGGCCTGCTGGGTGAGTTGCCCACAGCCTTACGGGCGATCGACCTGCTGGGGGAGTGGCCCCCAGCTTTATGGTCGATCGGTGTGATCGGCCTGCTGGGGGAGTGGCCCCCAGCCTTATGGTCGACCGCGAGGTCCGGTGTAGCGGGGCGGGGAGAGACGATTGCTTCAGTGCGAACTTACATTTCATTCTCTGAACCGGGAATACACGTGAAAGGAAAAAAGCAGGGAAGATAATGGTGAGCTAGTCTCGCCCGAGGGGAGGAGCTGCGGCTGATTGTCCCGCCTCCTCACTCGATAATGCGCAGGGCGGTCTGGACGACGTTCACCTTTTTTCCTTTGTCTATCTGTTTGGACATCCCCTCTCCGGGGGTTGTCTTTGGGTCGTCGATAAAGTTCTTCAGGTGCCTGCAACTGATCAGCTTGTCTATGTCATTCTTCAAGTGCCAGCATTCGTCGGTGTCGTGGCCGTTGTCTTTGTGGTACCTGCAGTATTTCTCCCCGTCCCTTCTGCCACCCTTCATCTTCGGGGGCGGCTTCCTGATGTTGCCCTCTTTCTGAGCCTGCGTTAGGACGACGTCTTGAGTAGCGTTCAGCCTGAGGGGTCGCACCTCCTCCTTGCGTTGCTTTCCCCTTGCCTTCTTCTCCCGTTTGTGGTCTTTCGGCTCGCGGCGCTCGCTTTCGTCCCGTTTGGAGCCCCGCTTGGCTCCTATGGAGAGACCTCCTTCCTCCGCTGCCAACGCCTCTTCCGTCAGCATGTAACGCTCTGCCCGGGATATTACATCAGCGAGGTCCCTTGCGGGTTCGTTGTGTAGCGACTTCTTCAGGCCTCTGCGTCCCCTTTCTTCAGGGCCGTTTTCACGACCATCTCGGGGCAGCTCTCCACATTCAGCCTCTCGACGTTGAAGCGTCGCATGTAGCTCCTTAGGGATTCGTCCGGCCTCTGTATTACAATGAACAGAAGCTCTGAGTCCGGTTTTATTTGTCAGCCTGCCATAAATTGCTTACAGAACTTCTGGGAGAGGTCCTGAAAGTTACTGATGGAGCGGTAGGGGAGGCTATGGTACCAACTCCTGGCGGACTTCCGGAGAGTGGAGTAGAAGCCATGACAGAGCAGGGCGTCGTCGGCCCCTTGAAACGTCATGACTCCTTCGTAGTCCATTATGTGATCTTCCGGGTCCCCCGTGCCGTCGTATTTCTCCAAGGTCGACACCTTGAACCTGGATGGTGTACCTGTGCATCGGTAATGCTCCTCGCTAACGAGCAGCGGTCGTCCCTGGGGCCTCCATGGCTTGCCAGTGTTTCGACGCGAGGGCCAGGTTGCCCCGGCGGGCATACGAGGGTTCGGGGAGAATCCGCTCGATGCACATCCCGACTGGGGATAGGTGTTGGTCGCCGAGCGCTTCTCCTCTCGCGATGATCTTCCCGGCCCTTATGCCTCCTCTGGCGGGAGCTCCCGCTCCGTTCCCGCCGATCCTCGACGGTTCGACGGTTGGACAACCGTCGATGCGCTGTGCGTGGTCGCCGGGACGAGGCCATGGTTGACTCGTCTCGAGTCCACTCAGGCCTTCCATCCGCCTCATCCTGGAGTGAGGTGGGGATGAGGGACCGCACCAGGATGAAGTTCAGCATGGTGAACCGTCGCTCCGGGTTGGCATCCTCGCCGTCGTGGTCGGTGATCACGGCCGAGCGCAGCAGATGGCGGAGCTCCTGTCGGTCGGAGATCGTTGCTGAGCCCCCTTCCTGGAGGCATGGGTTGCCCGCGAGCTGTTGGATCGCCGCGGCCAGTGTCTAGAAGTGGGCGTTCGTCTCTTGGACGAAGAGACGGCGTTGTTCCTGAGTCACCAAGCGTGAGTCGCTGGTGCCCTCGGTGGTGTGGCTATGCCCGTTTTCGGGTGGGACGTAGTCGACCTCCTCATGGATAGGGGCAAGCGTCCTGTTCGATTGCAAGCTGGTTCCATTTCGGTGATGTAGTAGTTTGACGTGGAGTGCTTGTTCGGTTCCCACAGACGGCACCAGATGTTTCGGGGTGTTTTCTCACCACTGATTTGTTGACTGGAGAGCTAAAAGTCAACACGCTCGTGTGGATCACGTGCGCCTCCAGGAGCGGGATTCGGCTCGTTCGACTTCGGCGAAGAGCGTGCGGGTCCTCGCGTCGGTGTGCCGAAGGGAATCCTCGGCGAGGCGACGACCTCCATAGGGGTGTAGGCGAACGGGCTTAGAGGCGATCACGTTCGGCTGCGGGCTAGCTGGGCGCCGAAGGGTAGCCTTGGCGCGGCTGGATCTGCTCGACCTGAATAGACGAGAGAGCCCGTCAGGGGTGTCGGACCTTGGTTCCGACCAAGTTCCCTCCGATGCCTAAGTCAGGACGGATCTGAAGGATGCTCGGTGGGATCGATATGGCTCACGGGGAGGCCGCTACGCGAGTCCTCGGGCCGAGCTATGGAGGAGAAATGCAAGGTGGAAGACAAGGTCGTGTAAGAGGAATACATCAGTGTTTTGTGTATCCAGGAAGAGATCCTCCAGCATGTTGCTCATCAAGTCGCTTTATAGGAGTCTTCCACGGCCACGTCTGCTCAATGTCCCACACTTCCGTCCCGACGATCCGCTACTTTGATGGTGTCTTCATGGGTCATAAAGGTGGGCGTAACGGGACCCCTTAATGGTGAATAAGTGGGCGCGCTTTAATGGGAGCGGTTAACTCCTGCTGACGTAGGCCAGTGGTGGCGCCCGCTTTGGTCCGATGCCGGCCCGACTTCAAGTCTTCGTGAGGGCCTCGCCGCTTGGCCCGCTCTTCTCCAAGGCCGCTGGCTTGCGACACGGGCATGGGCCGCTTGGTTTTGGCCCTATCCACGGATTGGTCGTATCAGATCTATTGCATGATAATCTATTATACATTTGACAGCGATTTTTGAATCCTATGGCTGACTAGGACAAGCTGACTAGGACAAAGGGGTTGATAGAAAGAGGGCCAGGATTAAATCTTGGGGAATGAACGGTTTAGATGGGAGTTTGTGAAAAGTTGGGAGGAACTTGAATTTTGATGGGAAAACGTGCAGGGGAAGTCCAAAAGTTGAAACGTTGAAAAATCATTACTTCTAGAAAAAAAATTTGAAAAAACCTCAGCCTCAACATTGAAAATTGGTCCGTGTCTCTTCCCCAAAAACCGCTGCTCTTCAACTCTACGCTGAAGAAAGCATCAAAGCTTTTGGAGGCAGCATCAAATCGCCCAAGCTCTCCACAAATCCCGATCTCGCTCGTTGGTGGAGGCAGCATCAAAGCTTCCAACAAATCGCCCAGCTCCCGCTCTCAACTCGGTCGTACTTAGCATCAAATCGCCCAGCTCCCGCTCTCAACTCGGTGGTGGAGGCAGCATCAAAGATTCCAACAAATCGCCCAAGCTCTCAACAAATCGCCAGTTCCTAGACACATCTAGGGCCATGTCGCCAGTTCCGAGTTCTCACCCGAGCTCCCAATAAATCACCAGTTCTTCTCTAGAGTTCGAATCCAAACACCCTAACCCTAGCTGTAGTTCTCTTTGATTTCTCTTGATACGAGTGCAGATCTAAAGGATATAGATTCGCTAATCCGAGTGCAGATCTCAAGAGGTCAGGTGCATCGGGCCAAAAGGTGAGACCTTTCTTCGAATTTATCGGTCAAAATGAGATTTTTGATTTTTGGCTTCACTCCTAATTAGCAATTTCACATCTGGGTTTTTTTTCCTTTTAAGAGATTGAGGGAGGAGCTTACATGAAAGAGGTCAGGTGCATTAGGCATCGGTTAAAATGAAATTTAATTTCTGGGTTTGTTCCTAACTAGCTATTTACCATTTGGATTCTCCTTTTATGTAGCTTAATAGCCCAAGGTGCATGTTCGTCATCTAATTCGCGAGGCGAGCCATCAGGCGAGGTCACATCGAAGGTTAGTTTATGCTAATTTTAGGCATTCATTTTTAATTTTTATTTATGCTAATTTTAATGCTGAGAGGTTGAAACAAACATGATTTTATCTACATTTTTTGAAGTGAACAATGGTTAATGCTTTCTTGCATGACGGATATACCAAACTTCAGTTGATGGAAGTTCACATGTATCATATATAGAAAGATGTTGGAATCAGAAGATGTTGGAATCCAAGTTTTGGACCAAAGGTAAAGGAAGCTCACATGTATCATAAAACCCAAGTTTTGGACCAAATGTAAAGGAAGATGAAGCCATTGAATCAGAAGATGTCGGAATCCTTAAAACCCAAGTAGTGAAGAACTCTGAATCCTCATACGAATGAGAACTCTTTATGCTTTTTGGAATAATAATTTGAATGCCAAATGTCATGGGTGTGTGGTCCCTTTGAACTATTATTAGCTGAATACTTCAACCAGTATACAATTGTCTTATCTTAATTGCTTTCATAGATACAAACTAATTTGGGATGATGCTTTTCTTGAAAAACAACCCCTCATATATTAACTTGGCCTTTGATTAATGGGTCCCATTTAATTCTTGCGTGCATGAGTGACTTGCTTCTTTGTTCTCTAAAGTGCTGCATGCGTTACCTAGGGGGGAGAGTGTTTGTATTGGGGGAGAGCAAGAGGCATTTGCAGACCGAGCGCTTCCCCAAAATCTGCATCTTGCTCTTCCCCAAAATATGAAGATAAGAGCAATGCTAATGTGTCTTCTCGCCAAAATAGTAAGAGAGCATTCTTCTCGCCAAAATAGGAAGAGAGCAGCCACCGCCTCCTTCCTTAACCCAACCTCTAGAGGTAACTACTTCTGGATCTCGCCTGATCTGATCTGATCAGAGCTCGCCTGATTTTTGTTTTTGTTTTTGCCTGAAGGTCGTTTTTAAAGGTGCGGATTCTTACAGAAAGATTTTGAGTGGGTTAAGCAAATTCCCCAAGATTTTCAAAGATGCCGCCTGAAAACGCTGAGGCAAAAAGCGAATTATTTTTTGTTTTTGAGTGGGTTAAGCAAATTCCCCCAGATTTTGAGTAAGAATTATTTTTTGTTTTTGTTTTTGCCTGAAGGTCGTTTTTAAAGGTGCAAATTCCCCAACATTTTTATGCCGCTTCCGTAATTTGCGTTTGGATCTACCGTTTGGATTTTGAGTGGATTTTGCTTCCGGCCACAGGTGAAGCTATAACGTCTCCATCACAAATGCTAGATGTGGCTGAGCGCACTTCAAAGTTTGAGGCTCGGTTAAAGGTATTTTCACTTGATTATCAACTCCAGATCTCAACCGCCTGAAACACTGAGGTAAGTTGTGAAACGCTGAGGTATTTTCACTTCGAGATAAACAATTTTCGCCGTAAAAATGTTGGGGAATTTGCTTTTTGCCTGTGTTTTCTTTTCAGGTGCGGATTGGAACTGCGGGTCAGCCTGTGTTTTCTTTTCGCCTAAAGATCCTGAAACGCTGAGGTAAGTTGTGGAACTGTGGTTTGCTTAATTTTGGGGCAGGTTTTCACTAAGCATAGCATGTGTTTTATGTTCACAAGTATAGCCTGTGTCCAGAAATTGGTTCTTCTTATTGAAATATTATAGCCTATGAAATAGTATAGCCTGTGGTTTTCCTAAATATATACTTGGGATGCTTGGATGCAGACAGAGTGTATAATGTCAAAGAAACTTAGAATAGAATAGTTCACTGCTAAGATGTTTGTAAAATTGGTCATGAAATTTTTTTAAGAGTGTTTGTAAAATCAAAGCAATTGCTATACTAGGCTTTTCATGTTTCTATAGCCATTTTAAGTAATGTTAGTACTCTGAATATTGCCATTTCAACAACCAGAATTGGGAATGTCGACAGCTAAATGTGAATTGGTAATGTTAGTATTATGTTAATGATTTTTTTGTTTAAATTATTGGAATAATGTATATCAGACCGATGGAAACCAAATAAATGCTTTGTAAATTCTAAATTATTTCGAAGAGAATAATATGCATGTGCTGGTAGCATGTGAATTTCACCATGCTAACATCTATATACATAATTTTTTCAATGATTGCAGAAATTTATCAATTGTTATTTCTCACATGATAATATATTAATGCCAGGTGATATTTACTGAAGTGTGCTTAGTATATGATATAAGAGCAGGATTTTTTGCTCCACATTGTTGTAAAAATGAACTGGGAGAATGGAAAATAGTTAATATTTTCTAAAGGTTAAAAGAAACAGATACACAAGTTCTAATTTTCCCTCTTCGTCAAGATGAATAGATGCATCTTGACAAGAAAAATAGAGCACCAATATTCAAATGACACTGGGGGTTTTCTAGGTTTCCCCTCCACTGAAGGGAGGATGCTTGGTGAAGAAATGGGCATATTCTTAAAGCTGAAAGAAGCAAACCCAGGATGGATTTTTTTTTGTTCATTCTGCTAGATTTTTGCAAGATTGAAACAAAGAAAGATGCATAGATTAGGGATTTTAAACAAGGAATCAATACAGAGCAACAAACATTAGAAGTTCAAACATGGTGCAACTTTTGAAGTGCAAAGAGGTGCTAACCGCACTAGAAACAATCAAAAGCAAAGCTTAAACAAGCAAACCCAAGTTGAGATTTTGTTTCAACTGGAAGAAAACATCAAGAAAAAAGATTTAACAAAGAAATTTTTTGAGTTGATATTTACTGAAGTATGCTTAGTATGCTTAGCATATTGCTACCTATATAAGTGCATGGATTCCATTGTATTGTTTTTTGCTTTTAATTTTTAACGAGGTTAATTATTATTTAGTATTTACTCCATTCCCAAAGAAAATATGCAATTTTCTGCTGATAATTCAATGTCTTAATCTGAATGCAATTTCTCGATCAATTTGAGCTAGATTTGGCTTTATTAGTTTGGTGCCAATGAGGTTTCCAGTTTACTCTAAGATCCCCTATCTTCATTTTAGGTGATGCAATCATCACATTGTTAATGTTATCAATTGGAGAAGATTATAACAGCTCTATACCTTCAAGCACACTGCATATGATTATGCAATACTCATTACTGTCATAGGCTTTGAGAAAGCAACCAAATACATAGCACAAGATATAAATTTCTTTATCCTTGTTGAAAAATGCTTTGTCCATGCATGTCTTTTCTGGTGATGCAGATCTACTATAAAATGTTGGAAAGGTGGGAAGGACAAAAGCTTTTATCAAGTGTAGAGTTTCATGTGGGAGCATTTGCCATGAAATTTTTGAGGTAAGTGAATCACATGATTATCATGGTCCATGCCTGATACAAAAATATGAAAGCATAAATCATTGTTTTGTTTGATTATTCTTTGGGATGTTTCTTTACGTACTTCAAATATTAGCCATGTGATTTTCGGGTCAATTGTTTTGTATGATTTGTCTTAACACAGCTTATTAAGTAATGCCACATTTTAAGGGTTAGTTTTCTGCAACAAGTGAAGAAATCTATGTCTTATGTTTTATTGCATTGTGTGACGATTGATGGGTCTGATGTTAAAATATGATTGTGTGTACTATCAGTAGTTTGTGGATGATGAACTTGCTGGATTAGTTTTTATATATCTTTCATTCAATTAGCATTAGGAGCAATCATGGTTCTCTTGATTAATCATTAGTTTACAAGTATTGCAATGGGAGAAGAATGGGTATGATGATGTGGGATTTCAAGAAAATTTCCTTGGCGATAGATGAGGCGAACCATTTTGTTGTAATGCCAAGGTTTTGTGGTTTATTGTAACCTTGGCATCCTAAAATGTTTCTCTCTCTACCATTGTATGTTGTGTTCCAAATTGTGATATCAGTTGAATCATGAAGCTTACATGTTTAATTCAAAGTCGCATAGTTTTTTTATATTGTTTTGAAATGCAGTCATATTGAATTCTTAAAACCTGCCCATTTTTGTCTACCATTGAGTATAGAGTCTGTTAAGTGAAGAAGGAAAAAACTATCTTTATTGCTTTCATTTTGGTTATCGATATTTCTGTTCATTGGCTTTGTTTCTTTACGAGCTTAGGTAAATATATCCAACAAATCCACAACATAACATTGTGTAGGTAACCTCTACAATATAAGACTGACGTGCAAGTTTTGGATGCTTTCACTATAACTAGAATTTTTATGAATAGAGTTAGGTGGTTAGCTTACTGTTAATGTCCTCTGTTTTTACATGATTTCTTTCCTTTGTTTTAAACAAAGGCCATGTCCCTTTCTAGAACCTTGAAACTTCTCATGGTCAAGTTAGCTGGCAATCAATTATCAATACGGTGGAGTGTATGTTTACTCTATCCTTTACACTATGGACTAAATCTTTGCTTTATTGATGTAGGAAAACAATCTGTACTACGACATAAATTGCAATTATGTTGGGACCAACAATATGCAAAAGCAGAATGTATTTGAGACGTGGATTGGGAAACAACATCAGATTTTGCTAACGACACAGGTTGTTAAAATGATCTTGAAGATTGACGATTGTATCACACCTTCGAAATATTGATTGCATGTTGAGTTTTTGTACGTTACTGTTTGTGTAAGTTTGTGCCCTCCGTAATTTACCGGAAGCATACATATATATAATCGTGTATACACAATTCATGTATTTAATCATGTAATTGATTTAATTGGATTGCATGGCTCATGTATATAATTGGATTTCACTGCTTTGTTAATTGGGTTACATGGCTCATATATATAATCATGTATATATGGTTCATGATTCTTTGTTTTAAGTATGATTTCATTAATTTGGTTAAGATATTTAGTACATAAATATGAAATTGATTGTTGAAGATTTCCAATCAATGCAAATAAGTGATGCCATGGGACCAAAGCCAGCACTGCATGGTCTCTAGCTAGCCACCAATATAGGTAACTGTGGATAAAAACTCTACCACCACATGCCCCAGTTCTAAGAGTATTGTTAAGATGCACTTTCCTGTGTCTGCACGGGGGAGTTAATGGTGGTTGCGCCCAACTAGAGGAGTAAAGGTATAAAACAAGTTGGATAAATAGTGAAATGACTTACTCAATGGCAACCCTTCTTAATTTGACAACAATTCTATTTTTTTCCTCCTTAATATTAGAGTTTTTCTTCCATGTGTTGTATTTATATGATAGTGGTGAAAAAATACATAGTTGTTATTTAAATTAGTAGTTGGTTAATATCTATCAACATGCAAGAGATGATTCATGTATCCTTGACTCATGATATTACCAATCCACCTTTGATCACCTGTTATGAATAATACACCCAGAAATGTACCAAAACAATTAACGTTACTTTTTTCCAAGAAAATAAATGACAATTTTTTGTTTTCTGAATGGTCCAGGTTCTGTCCATATTCCTTCTTTGTTGCTTATTATAAGTTTCTTGGAGGCGTCCGTGCCTAAGGCGCCCGCTATTTTTTACGCTAATTTGTTCTACGCCGAATTTGTTGTTCCACGCCAAAGGCACCCCCGCCAAATTTGTTGTTACACTCCGAAGGCACCCGCGCCAATTTTGTTGTTCCGTGTCGAATGCGCTTGCGTCGGAACTGTGTTTTCGCGCCGAAAGCGCTCATGCCGATGGCTCCCGTGCCGCTAAATGTTAATTTGTTGTTCTGCGCAGTTTTGGATGTGGAAATAATTTTTTGGGAAACATAGATTTCTCAGGGGAAAATCATAAATGAACCGTGCCCGCGGGCACGGGTTATACACTAGTTAATACATATTTTTACAGGTTAATAGCATATTTTTACTGGACATAGCAAAACCTATTTATCAACAATTCTAGACGCAAAACTTTAACCACGCTTGATGTGACTACCTACTCTTGTAACTGAGATCTTATTGGCTTGTTGGACATAAATTCCATTTAGTACTGAAGCAACAAAGACGGCTACCTTGCTATGTATCACACGTAGGTGCAGCAAACATATTTATTTACAAGCTTCAGGACACTTATCCTAGATGGATACATGAGTCTAATACTGTATGAAAGATACATGTAAGTGTACTCTCGTTTGTTAAATTTCTTCCGATATTTCACATGTAAAGGCAACACCATGTGGTTTAATATTGAAAAATTTGCTAAATCACCGCATTGATACAAAATTTCTTATTGTTCTTGTGCCTGAAAAAAGAAACCGCATGATTGGTAACATTCTATCAGGGGGAAATTGGGGTTGCAATTAGCAGTCCTGGCTTCAATATTTCAAAGGGCATTATTAAGCAATCAGCTTTTAACACAAATGAAAAGGTTCCTACCTGTTTGCTGAGCGCAAAATGCCTCAACGGATTCCCAAAAAACAATATTTACTAACCTGAATTCTCTTGTTTCTTGCATATTGTAGTGATCCGTCAAACTTGCTTTCGTTAAACTGCAGCAAAAGAATTAGGTCAGAAGCGGAGTCTAATCAAACCCGAGAAGGTAATAATTCAATTTTTAATTAACCAACTAAATTATAAACGATACTAGTGCAGAATAATGAATAAACTACAGTTTTAGCCTGGACCTTTAATGAGAAATTCCTGATTTCTTCAACTAGTTTCAACCAAGTTGCAATTATCTGAGTACCGCAGCAGATGCTAATGAAACTTCCTGAGGATTATTAGTGAGACAATCTGATGGAGATGCGGAAGGAGGAGGATTGAACATCTAGGATTTTGTGATAAGAATTGGAAAAGAAGCAAGTTAAGAGTTTTCTAAACTAAAAGATAAAGAAAGGGGTTTAGGCCTCTCGCTCTAGAGATTGAATCGATCACTAACTTCAACACCTTACACGCTGAAGAATTTTTCAGACATCATGTCCTAACAATTGCTCGTCAACTCAAAACCACATCACACAGAAAAGATTTTGCAAGAAATTAAAATTTCTATTATTAATCAACTTTCTTCACTCTAATTACAATGAAATGCATAGAAAAACACAAATTGACCTTAAGAAAACTAATCATATTTCTAAATAGAATTTTAAACAATAAAATAGGCTTGCCTTTTATAAAAAAGGCTACAAAGATTCCAAATAAAATAAAATAATAAAAATAAAGAAAACTCTTAATTCACCTTTAATTCAAAAGAACCCAAAAAAAGAAATTCAAAAAATAATCAAACTCTATTATAATAAAAACTTCAAAATAATTAAAACTTCTCATGTGATAGAAATTGCTTCACGAGTAAAACTTGCTTTGCTCTCCATAGGAATAGGAGGCTTGCACGGGCACTTGTTCATATCTTGTTGTGCATCATATATTCAAAAAACTCGACATCAAGTCTGAAGTAGCACAATATAATGAAACTCGAACAATCATAGATGAAAAATGAACCAACAACGAAAAAGTGGATATGGGAAAATACACAATACTTGCCGTTTTGAAAGATATGGATCAACTGGAATAATAAAATTTTTGAAATCTACCTCAAGTTCAACACGTGGCTCGAATGGTGGCTTGAATGTACACTCTATTTGGGGCATCGATTCGGACTTTGCCTATGATTGTCTATAACTGTAGCTTAATCTCAAGCTTGAGCTTGAGATTGGGCTCGACAAGGGCTCAGACTTAGCCTCATGCTCGAACACGCTTTATCTGAAAATCTAATTCGGGATGTGACTCTATCTCAAACTTTAAGAGTCTAATTTGAACTTTGGCGTCACTTCTGGTTCTGCTTGCTTGATTCGTTCTTTCTCTGGTTACATCTTCCAGCATGCATCAAATCATGTAGTCCAGCAAACAATGTAGCCTACAAAGTTTGCACGTTCACCTTCATCTGTTACATTATAGTCTTCAGCAATTTGCTTGTAGATTGTCATATGCACATAATGCATCAGTCTCTAATTTTGAAAATGGTTGTGATGAACGATGGATTGGTAGGCATCTTGGAAGATACCGATGTTGAAACTCTGGTTTCATTTGTGATCATTGCTATTCCACTTAAAAATAGACTTCTACCAACTTGCATCGGGCATACAAGTACTTCTTGTTGGATAGATTGTAGCAAGCAAAAAATCATCCACATGTATCATAATCTATATATTGTAATCTACATATCTACTCGTAATCTATATATCGTAATCTATATAATCTATATATCTACACTGGTGCTCAAATCCATAGAAAATTGGCACATCTAAATTTATCAAACTGATTTCTAAATATGTAATGCTAGTAGAAATCCGTAGAAATATGCACAAAAAATAACCAAATACACTTCAAGTTATTCAAAACTCAAATGACTTCTTTTAAATCTAACTCAAATCTAGTTTCAAACGGCTCAAAATCGGCCCAAACTTAGCTCCAATAAGCCTAGAATTAGACCAAAATGATATTATGGGTCATGTCGGTGATGCGTTTTGGGGAGTTTTGGCTCACTAGGAGCATTTTTGCAATTTCAGAAAGTATATGGTTTTTTCGTAAATTGTCCAGATCTATAATTTTCTTTTATTTATAGCTAGGGCCGGCTAAGGGGAGTTTTAGGTTGAAAATTGTGATTGTGAACCCTAAGCCAAAGGTGCCGACTTTGGAGGAATAGACTTTCTTCTCGTAGAAAGTTAGGAGATCTCCACATCTCGAATCAGGACTTATCTTTGTTATTTCTAGATATGAAAACATTATAAAATTCATCTTTTCTCTTGTTTTCTCCTCTCAAACCCCTATTTTTCAAGGATCTATCAAAGTGGTATCGAGCTCCTCGATCCATGGCGACAACAAGATCTAAGGAAAAAAAATCGAAGCTTTTGAAGTAAAATATGACGACGAGATCAAGGAATTGAAGAATGCCATGGATGAACTTAGGGCTTCGACGGAAAAGGACAGAACGGCGACGACGCAACGATTTGACTGCGTGGAAAAAATCCTAGCACAGATCTTGCAACAAATCACGGGGCTTGCAACGACTAGTCAAGCAAAAGATAGCGACAACCCTAATCCGGCAAAAAAGGCGTCACCTTTGGACAAGGGCAAGGAGAAGATGTCGGATTTCGTGGGGGGTCTTCTCTCCGACGCCGACGATTACTTCGCAGAAGACGAGGAGGAGATCCCAATGGACAGCGACGACTTCAGTAACCCTAAAATGCCAAATCTTGGCCCGAGGGAGGGCTCAACGGCAACCCAGGGGTTGTCGCCTCTTGCAAACCCCCCTAAGGGGGTCGGCAAGGGGCGCCAGCCCCTGCCAAGTCTACAGCAAGGGCCGACGGCCCTTGCAGAACCCATTGCCGACCATTGGGGTTTTGCAGGGGCGGCAGTCCCTGCTGCAACCCCTGCAGGGGTCGTCGGCCCGTGTAGAGCCCTCTCAGGGGCCCCGGCCCCTGCAGAGCCCCCACAGGGGCTCGGCACGGCCCCTGCAGGAGCTGCCGCCCCTGGCAGAGCCCCCACGTGGCGTCGGTAATTAGCGAGAGCCCCTTCCGTGCACATGATAGCTCCAGAGATGATTTTCGGGTCTGTTTCAGCGACATTTAGACCCAAATCAGCGCATATTCGAGCATACAGGAGGGCGGCGAGGGCCCCAAGGCCAACCGGGGCCGTATTGCGACGACGACGATCCTCCATATTACTTATGGGAGCCCGGTGGCGAGGATGACAAGGATCGGGAGCCCCACGACCCCCGCTATGGTGCACAGAAGTAACCACACCTACCCCCTACTTATGGGGACTATGCAGGAGGTGACGGCGGAGGAGGCGGTTGGGAGAGAGGCGGTGAAGATTGGGATGGCTATGGAGAATTGGAAGAGGCCCACAGAGAGAATATGAACGGCATCAGGAGAGGTGACAGCATTATCACAAGCCCAGACATGCAGGAGGAAGAGGAGCGCCAGGAGAATTTTCTACGAAAAACCGAATTAGGAAGCTGAAGATGCCCGTGTTCGAGGGAGAAGACCCAGATTTGTGGCTATACAAGATCGAGAAATATTTTGATATATCTATGGTACCCGAGGAGGAGTGGCTTAAGGCTGTTTGGGTTTGCCTGAAAGGAGAGACGTTATCGTGGTAACGATCGACGCAGCAGGACCAGCCTGTCTATACGTGGGAGGAGTTTACCACGCTCTTGATGGAGCGATTTAGGGAGTTACAGGCGGGCAATGCATTTGAGAGACTGTATGCTTTGAGGCAGGATGAGCCAGTGAGGGAGTATATCAAGAAGTTTGATATGCTGGTGAGTCGAATCAGTGGAGTGATGGGAGAGCCACTGGAGGGAAATTTCTTGAAGGGATTGAAGCCGACTATCAGATCAGAGGTGAGGGCCCATAGACCGACTAGTTTGCGAGCTTGCATGAGTCTAGCGAGGATTCTGGAGGACATAATGGACCAGACGAGGAAGGCACGCGGAGCTTGAGGAGAATCGGCTTTCAAGGAACATGCGCCTAAAGGGGAACAGAAGGCGTCCACAGCCACAATAGGAGTACCAGTTAGTATGGAGAATGGAGTAGAGCCACAACCTGAGGCAAACACAGCGGATGACGAAGGCTGAGCTCCGGGATAAACGTGCCAATGGTCTGTGCTTCAAATGCGACGAGAAGTTCTCTCCAGGGCATAGATGCGGTGACCGTGCGCTATAGATTTTGATCGTGAATGATGAGGATGAGGAGAACGTGATAATGCTGGAAGCTATCGAGGAGGAGGATCGAGAGCACCTGCATGTGGAATAGCCCGTCTGCGCACTTCATGCACCACCTTCAGGACAAGATGGGTTTTCGGGGGCAGAGTAATGATGCGTTTTGGGGAGTTTCGGCCCACTAGGGGCATTTTTGCAATTTCAGAAAGTATGGAAGGGTTTTCGTAAATTGTCCACATCAGTAATTTTCTTTTATTTATAGCTAGGGCCGGCTAGGTGGGAGTTTTAGGCTGAAAATTGTGAATGTGAACCACATGCCAAAGGTGCCAACTTTGGAGGATTAGACTTTCTTCTCGAATATAAAGTTAGGAGATCTCCACATCTCGAATCGGGGCTTATCTTTGTTATTTCCAGATCTGAAAATATTATAAAAATTCCTTCTTTTATCTTGTTTTCTCCTCTCAAATCCTTATTTTTCCACAAACAAGCCCAAGGATCTATCAGTCGGCTCAACTTATGGCCAGGTAAATGACTGCAACTTCGAATCAGATTCAGATTGGGTCCAAAGCGCATTTGGGACTTTAATGGATCACGCTTGGATCGAATCCTTTGAAATACTTCAAATTCAAGTTAGATTGGACCCCCGATATTCAGGTGTGAAATGGATCTCGAGCAGATCTCTTATTTACTGTGATGGTTGTGGCTTCACATTGATGTCGAAGGAAAGTGACAATGATGACAATCGTGATGGATTTGGGAAGTGACTGAAACAGTAATAAATCTCCGATGGGTTGACAACGACAACGACATTGTCGAGTGATTAGTAGCTCTTGACGGAGGCGGGTCATCCTAATGATGGTAATCTCTGATGATTGTGGCGATCTGTGTGGTATCACCGTGTCGGAGGAGATGGACATTGCCAATGAAGGAAGAAGTAAAAGAAGACGATGGTGACATCATCTGCTGATGCAACCGACACCAGTGATGCAAGAAAAGGAGGCAAAGATGACAGAGTCAAACTCGATAATGATGGTGTTGATGGGTGGTAGGTAGTAAGGTGGCGATAATACAATTGATGATGTTTTAAATAGCTTGGATGATGATGAAGTCTGAAGGTGGTGATGTTAATGATGACGTGTCAAAGTTGACTTAGGGCCATCTAAAGTTGATGAAGATGGATGCTAAAGATGATGGGGAAAGTGGTTATTGAATTATAAAGTTAGGATTGTATGATTTATAAAATGGCACTACAACACTAGAGGGGGCGTTAATATTATTTTTCAACATGATAGAAATTTAAAACGTTACAAATACATTTCAAAGAGAGATCAAAGAATATGAACTACAATATCATAAGTATCAAAAATTTCAAATCAGACAATTTGTAATCAATTGCAATCATTAAGATGTATCCCAATTTGATCCTCCAGACCCCAAGCCAGTTCACTTGAAATTTTTCACTGAAACACTCTTGCAACCCGTAAGAAATCAATCTTTACAACTTGACAACCCACAGTATTGTCAATTGTACAATAATCTCTCAATTCTTCAGAGATCTTTTGCAAAAAAATGAAATATTACAATCTCATATTAACATTGAGTGACCAGTACAAGTGATTCTTAGTAGGCTAAGAGGAAATTTTTGTTCAAGAATGGAAAGTTTGAAAGAACGGAACTTTAGAACTTTTTCTAATTTTTTTAAGAAACTCATATTCCCCCCCCCCCCCCCAATCAATATGCAAATGTGCACAAAATATAGACATGCAAAGCACAAATCATATTGATGGATGTTATGCAAAAACATACCAATTGATAATAATGCATAAAAACATAAGGTATATTTTTACATAACCCATTTCTCTCCCCCATTGGCATATCAAAAAGATGGGTAATAGCCAAATAAGAAAACCAAAGGAGAGAGAAATAACCACCCCATATGCACAAACAAAATGTGAGACATTCACTGTGACATGAATGGAAAATAATGCTAGCAAGCAAAAGTTCCATACTCCCCCATAATCATACAAAACATGCAAAAATAAGAGTAATGGACACACTCACACAAATATGGGTACAAAATGTAAACATACAAGTAAGGTACCCAATCAATGAATAACAATGTGAGTGAGCTAGCAATGTGGAAACAAAACAAAAGTGTAGTTTGGTTTCCGTATATAGTCATATGAAAATATAATATTACGAACATATGAATCTATATATGAATTCCTATCAAGCCTAGAAACATTCTTAAGAATCCACAAAGAAAGTGATTTGGGATTCTTAAGAAGAGATTTAGTTAAAGCATGAGTAGGAGGTGAGGGTGCACACTTATAAGGTGGACCATAAACATTGGTGTGCTCCGTGTGTGAAACATGAGATCTATCATTAGAAACGTTTATACAAGCAATTCTACCATGCATAGGAACATGTGAAGCATGCAAAGGTTTAGCATCAATTGTAGCATGCAAACAATGATAAGATTTCCTATGAGTAGAAACATCATGCATAGCATTCAAAGAAGAAGCATTCATATCAATATGTTTTTGAATAGGCTTCTTAATATAGGCAAGACCAGAATACAAAAATGCATGATTTCTCTTTGGCTTTAAAATAGTAGTTGATTTTAGGCCAAAAGAGTTGGATGTGACTTTCTCATTAGAATGCTCCCCCATAAAATTTATTTGGTTGCTTCTAGGCGAAGAGCTTGGTTTGTTCACCTTTAATGAAGAGGATCCCAAAACCTTGTTCTTACTCAATTTGAAATTTTCAAATTGAGTAGACAATAACTCACATTCCTTCAAAAGAGAAGAAATGATGGCATCCCTCTTGGATAGACATGAGCTAAGCTCTCAACATTTTGACTTGAGAGCAAATGTCGCATTTCTTAAAATGTTGTAATCACACTCTGAGTGCATCTTCTCCATTTAGAGTTTGAGAGAAGCATTCTCATCTCTCAAGGCACTCAATTGAGAAAGAAGCTTATCTTTCTCGGTATGCAAAGAATTAAGTTCAACACTCTCTTTCACAAATTTGTGAAAATCACGATCATACTCAAAACGAGCTTTAAGAGAATCATTCTCTTTGCTCAGCATGCACACATGAGAATCAAGAGCAATCTTTTCTTGATTCAATGCAATGGTTTGTGTATCATCACGAGGTTTGGATGATAAAGAAGTGTGTGCAAGCATCTCTCTCAAGCTTGTTGTTTTTCGCTTTGAGAGAGTTGTATTCAACTAACGCCGCTTTATAATCATTTCTTAAATCATTGCATTGCAAAACGAGAGAGTTACGAGATACCTCATTACCATCGATGCTCTCATCATTGCAAGATTCCTCACCACCATACTTGCCATCAAGATATTCCCATATCTCGCAAGATGAATCCAAATTCACCAATTTCCTTGCAATCTTTTCTTCGTCTATGGACATTAGCAAGGCTTCCCACACTTGGGTGTCAGAAGTTATGATCATCGCTTGTTGCACGACAAGCCATTTGCACATGCTCTTCTTCCATCTTGAATAGTATTCACCCTTGAACTTTGGAGGAAGGAGTGGTTATTGAGACATAGAAGTCATGCTTGCAAAAGCCACCAAACCAAGGCTCTGATACCAATTGTTAGGACATAGCAGTGCTACACAATACACTAGAGGGGTGGTGAATAGTGTAAAGGCAAGCAAAGTGCTTAATTAAAAGTTACTGAAATTAATGCACAATAAGCAGCGAAAATTAAAGAGTGTGCTCAACAACAACAATCGCAACACAAAGGATTTTACCCTGGTTTTCCAACTTGGGTACATTCAGACACACCAATATTCACTATGATCATACACAAGGTAATGAATATAATCTCACACAAAGATACCTCACAAAGAGAAATCTTTGCTATCACACAGAGGATTTGGATTCTCACAAAGAGAAATCTTTGCTCTCACACAGAGAGACTCTAACTCTCACAAAGAGAATACCTAACTCCCACAAAGAGAGTAAAACTAACTTTCACAAAGAAAGTTAGGATTTCAAGAAACAAAACAAAACAACACTTACATATATGCCTTGATATGATCTTACCAATGTGAAGAAAATGTCATGCAAGTGAAACCCAAGTGCTTGAGATGAGGCTTTATGATACGATTTGGGGGTCAAATCGTATTTAGGGCTGAATTTTAAAGTGGAAAAAATGGAAAAGAGTGGAATTTCTATTGAAATACGAAGAACAAGAGATAGATTTGATCTTTTTCTGGAGAGATCACTCCCTAACTTGAATTATAGGATCAAGTCTAATCCCCCACTAACCCTAGCCGTCACGGCAATTAAATCTCAATTCTTCGATAATGAACTAGGGTTTTGGGGTATTTATAGGACTCATCTAATCATTGCTAAGCGCACACACCGTGACTTAAGCAATGACTAAGATGCTACAAAGCAAATACTAAGCTAAAGAAGATAAAGTGGATAGCTCTAATCCCGGCTCGTGCCCGCTCCACTAGATGTGCCCGATCTCTGGTGCTTCCTCTTGTAGACGACCGCATCATTACTCCCCCCCAAAAAACGAACCTTGTCCTCAAGGTTGTAGTCTGGAAACTGAGCCCTGATGGTATCCTCTCGCTCCCAAGTAGCCTCTTGGTCAGGCAAACCCACCCATCTTACCAGCACCTCCCGGCCGCCCCCTTCAGTGTGTCGTACCTGCAGAATATCCTGGGGCGCCATCATCACCTCCGAGTCAGCTGTCAATGTAGATGACAGAGTGGCCACTGGTGTCTGCGCTCCAACCGCTCGTCGTAACTGAGAGACGTGAAAAACTGGGTATAAGGCAGATCCTGGGGGTAACGTTAGTCTATACGCCACGGGCCCAATCCTCGCCTCTATCTGGAAAGGCCCATAAAACAGCGCGGCCAGCTTCTCGTTACGGCGTCGGGCTAGTGACCTCTGCCGATACGGTCTCAGCTTCAGATAGACCCGATCCCCTACTGCAAGCTCCACCTCTCTACGATGTGCATCCGCCTTGGCTTTCATAAGCTTCTGAGCCCTCGTCAAATGCTTCTTCAGCTCCTCCAAAATTCCCTCTCTCTCCTCGAGGTACTGATCCAACTGGAACACCGGGGTCGTCCCACGACGATAATGGATCAGCGCTGGTGGATCCCTCCCGTATAGCACCCGAAACGGTGTCGTCTGTGCGGCTGAATGGAAGGATGTATTGTACCAATACTCCGCCCACGCCAGCCATCGATACCAACTCCGAGGGCAATCCGATGCAAAACAGCGAAGGTAGGTCTCAACGCTCCTGTTGACGACCTCCGTCTGTCCATCCGTCTGTGGGTGGTAAGCTGTGCTCCTCCTCAGAACGGTCCCCTGCACTCTGAACAACTCCCTCCAAAACTGGCTCATGAAGACAGTGTCCCGATCTGATACTATGGACTCGGGGAACCCGTGTAGACGCACCACCTCCCGTATAAACGCCGTAGCCACTGTCACTGCAGAGTAAGGATGTCTCAGCCCAATGAAGTGTCCATACTTGCTCAGTCGGTCTACCACCACCAAAATCATCGAGTATCCTTCCGACTTGGGTAGCCCCTCCACAAAATCCATACTGATCCCCTCCCAGACCTGCTCAGAAAGAGCTAAGGGTTGCAGCAGCCCTGCTGGTGCCATGGCCAAGTATTTGTGACGCTGGCAGACGTCACAACGGGCGACCATCTCTGTGATGTCCTTCTTCATTCCCCTCCAGTACAGCTCCCTAGCCATCCTCATGTATGTCTGTTGGACGCCAGAATGCCCCCCTATTGCATTCCCATGGAATTCCTGAAAAATCAACGGAATGTGCACTGAACCCCGCGGTATCACCAACCTTCCCCGATACAACAACCGCCGTCCCTCCACCGAATAGCATGGGTGCTCAGCCGACCCCCGAACCAAATCCTCTCGGACTCTAGACAACTCCTCGTCGGCATCCACCTCCCTCCATACATGCTCCCAATCCGCTAGCAGTGGTACTGACAAGGCTGCTAAGGACGTAACCTCCTCCCGCCGTGATAGCGCATCCGCAGCCTTGTTCTCCAACCCGGGCCGATAGTGTATCTCAAACTTGTAATCCACCAGCTTAGATAACCACTTCTGATAGTCTGCCGCCACCAATCTCTGCTCTAGTAAATATTTCAGGGACCTCTGGTCTGTGCGCACAATAAATGGCCGCCCCAGCAGGTACGGACGCCACTTCTAAATCGACAAAGCAATCGCCATCAGCTCCCTCTCATACACGGACTTCTGCCTCGCCCGTGATGATAAAACCTGACTGAAGTAAGCCACGGGTCGCTGATCTTGCATCAGCACTGCTCCCAGTCCGTACCCCGAAGCATCAGTCTCTACCACAAAGAGTCTGCTAAAATCAGGAAGAGCCAGTACCGGAACGGTCGTCATCGCCCCCTTCAGGGCCTCAAACGCCGCAGTCGCCTCCTCGGTCCACTGAAACCCATCCTTCTTCAACTGCTCAGTCAGAGGCCAGGCAATGGTACTGTAGCCCTGCACGAACTTGCGGTAGTACCCTGTCAAGCCCAAAAATCCCCGCAACGCCCTCAGTGTAGTTGGCCTAGGCCAATCTAGCATGGCCTCTATCTTGCTCCTATCAGCTGCCACCCCTGCTGCTGAGACCACGTGCCCCAAGTATTCCACCTTCGCCTAGGCGAACGTGCATATCTTCCTATTGGCATACAGCTGGTGGGCCTGTAGCTCCTGTAACACCGTCTCCAAGTCTCGCACGTGCTCCCCCACTGTCCGGTTGTAC
Source organism: Scilla litardierei (assembly GCA_030789695.1). Taxonomy (NCBI): domain Eukaryota; kingdom Viridiplantae; phylum Streptophyta; class Magnoliopsida; order Asparagales; family Asparagaceae; genus Scilla; species Scilla litardierei. Next base: position 23,812 of record JAULAV010003349.1, read on the forward strand.
ACCAAGATGTCGTCGAAGAACACTAAGACAAACTGTCGTAGGTAAGGCTGGAATATCTTGTTCATCAACGATTGAAATGTAGCAGGCGCATTCGTCAACCCGAAGGGCATGACGAGGAACTCATAATGCCCCTCATGAGTCTTGAAGGCAGTCTTCTGTACGTCTTCTGCCTTCATCCGGATCTGATGATAACCCGACTTCAGGTCAATCTTCGAAAAGATCGACGCCCCATGTAATTCATCCAACAACTCATCTATCACCGGTATAGGAAAACGGTCTGCCACCGTCTCCTTGTTGAGGGCACGGTAGTCTACACAAAACCTCCAGCTACCGTCCTTTTTCTTCACCAAGAGCACCGGGCTAGAGAACGGGCTAACACTCGGCCTAATCACTCCCGCCTTGATTTCTTCTCTCATATCCGTCATCTCCTTCCGCAACCACGAGATCTCCACATCCAATCGCTCCTCCAGAGTTTTCGTCGCAGTCGCTCGTGTGCTCGCCATAGAATCGAGCGCTCTGATACCAAAATGATACGATTTGGGGGTCAAATCGTATTTAGGGCTGAATTTTAAAGTGGAAAAATGGAAAAGAGTGGAATTTCTATTGAAATACGAAGAACAAGAGATAGATTTGATCTTTTTCTGGAGAGATCACTCCCTAACTTGAATTATAGGATCAAGTCTAATCCCCCACTAACCCTAGCCGTCACGGCAATTAAATCTCAATTCCTCGATAATGAACAACTATGGTTTTGGGGTATTTATAGGACTCATCTAATCATTGCTAAGCGCACACACCGTGACTTAAGCAATGACTAAGATGCTACAAAGCAAATACTAAGCTAAAGAAGATAAAGTGGATAGGTCTAATCCCGGCTCGTGCCCGCTCCACTAGACGTGCCCGATCTCTGGTGCTTCCTCTTGTAGACGACCGCATCACTTTAATTGCACTTGATGATCTTTCTCTCTTCTAGGAATGAATCCTAACACTTCTCACTTGAGTGTATGAATGAAGAGAAGGATGTTCTCCAAGAAAAGGAATGAGATTGAAATCCCTTGGAGAAATTCCCTAGAGCTTAAATGCTATAGCATAAGATTGAAGCTCTAAGAAGGAATAAGGGAGGAGTGGCATAAAGAATAGATCTAATAATCTTCAATGTTTTCCTAATCCTTTCAAGAGTTCTAAATGAA
>JAULAV010003350.1:0-25007 GCA_030789695.1 Scilla litardierei
GTGGAAGAAGAAGGAACTTCATAGGAGCGACGAGGAGGAGAAACGGAGAAGATTGGGCATTTACAGCATGCCACTCGGCCGAGTGAAGCACACACTCGGCCGAGCAAGAAAGCCCACTCGGCCGATCAGAACAGATACGTGCACAATGTTTTTCAGCGTATACTCGGTCGAATGACAAAGTCCTACTCGGTCGAGTGAGGAAGCTCACTCGCCCGAGTACGTCAAGGAAATTTTCCAGAGAAGAGGCCGAATCTACTACGATTCCTAGAGACCCGTCGATGGCCTACTCGGCCGAGTACACATTACCACTCGGCCGAATGATGAAAGCTACTCGGCCGAGCCACCCCCGGAGACAGACCCCTGAGGACCTCGAAGTTACTGTTTTTCTACAGGGTCTGTCACTCGGCCGAGTAGAGAAGTCCACTCGACCGAGTGAAGAATCCCACTCGGCCGAGTGACGCCGATGACACACACGCCCAGATTTTCAGACAGCCTTCCACTCTTTTGAAATCTGCTATCATTTCAGCAATCAAAGTATTTTTCTCATATTTTTTATGGATAGTAGACTTCATGACGGTTCCAACGCCGCCAAGAACGTGCCAATCGGAGGTCGGATGAAATCTGGAGAATTTCTGCAAGTTGACGCTGCAGTGCTGGAATTTCCACTCGGTCGAGTCAGATTGCCACTCGGCCCGAGTGGCGGCGGGCCCAGATTTTAAGTTGTGGCCTGGGCTGTTTTTGGGCACGATTTTGGGGGGTTTTCTAGGGTTATTTGCTAGGGTTTTGGGAGGCTATATAAGGAGTTTGTAGCCGTCATTAAAGAGAGTTCCATGATGTTTTCTTAGCTCTATTTTAGAGGTTAGGCCATGCCCTAGGCCCCCTCTTGGATCTAAAAGCTTGTATTTGGATTGAAGATCTTCATCAAAGCTAAGTATTTTGTTCTTGTTATTTGAATCTTTGTTTTTTCTATCTTTTTGTATGCAAGCAATGATTTTTATTGATTCACATATCGTTATTGCTATGCTTGAGTAGATTTGTTGTTCTAGGGTTTGGGGATGAACCCTATGGATCTAATTTCAGATTCGTGATGAATGAATTTCTAAATTGCTAGAATTGCTAGGAGGTTAGGTTGTGATCGATTTATTACGGATAGCTATGCATTTCCATCTATTGGGGTTTGCAAGAGATTGGATTCTAATCGATGGGAAGGCCTAGATATTCGATTTAGGTTTATAATCGAGATTCTCTAGACTTGGTTTACAAGAGATTGGACCAAAGCTAGGATTTTTATTATAAATCTATACCAATATTCGTTTGCAAGAGATTGGACGAATACGAACTATCACAACCTAGATCGTAACTCGAGTTTGCACGAGAGTGGGCTCGAGGGGCGATTGAACGATGATGTCGATCCTAATGCTAGTGGCTTAGGCTAGGATTTGCAAAAGATTGGGCTCTATCCTAGGGTTGCTATAGACCGGCAATAGCGCGAGAGCGTGAGCTTGGTTCTCTATTCAGTTACGACTAGTTCACCCCAACACAAGCCTAGTAATATTGAGATTCACTATTTACAATGATGTATGACGATCCATAGTGGGGATTCCCTAGCTCTAGACTCTTTTATTGTATTAAATTTGAATCGATACTTTATCCGACTTCCTTATCACCGACACCGACATCCACCACCATTTCCATTACACCATTCCATAACCATCTCCACCAAAAAGACATTCGTAGTCGAGCCAACCTAGGATAGATTGGAACCAACACCACCTCCTCGTGTTCGATACCAGCTCGCCACTTGACCGTGCGCTTGCGGTAAAACTACAATCGTTCTCCGGGTGTATATCCGGGGCCGATCACATTTCTGCAAGGAGAAAGAAGATTAGGGTGAACAATCATGAAGAAGGAATCAAGGCGGTCAGTATTACCCGGGCTCCATAAGACAATCTTCATCAGGCTGTTGTCTAGTAAATGCATGATCGACCTCTCCTCCTGTGGACGACTTGGTAGAAATGAGGTAGCTCTAGCCTCGACGGTGGATAGCCTTAATTCCTCAGAAGCAAAAGGATTAATACTACCTCATTAAGTGAGAAATGTAGTTGCACTTGGAAAGGTAACAAACACGAAGGTATCTTTCCAATTATAAGCGGAACTATGGAGAACCCAAATAAGATTTATGTACCTTCGGGCAATGATATGATGCCATGTGCCTCGGGGGTCAATTTCAACTTGAAAAAAGAAGGTAAAAAGTGGAAGAGTTCGGTTTATCTTATTAAGCAAGTAGAGCATAATTAAATTGACCACAAGAGAGATAACACGGGGTGCAAGCTGACAAAGGAAAAGTTCTAAGAAATTCAAGACCTCAAGGATGAATGGATAGAGAAGAAAGCGGACCAAATTGGAAATCTTTCTCATACACCCCAAGTTCCCGCCTTTTAGGGAAGCAGATCCTCTCGTTTACCTCAAGTATCAGGAATCCATAGGAAGGAGAGATATAATCTGCTTGGATCTTGTCGGTCAACGAAAAAGAGAGTTTGGAAATTAAATCCAAGGCTTCTCGAGGCACATTGGGCGATTTGCCCACTCGTAAAATGGGAAGCTCGGGCTCCATAAGTAATCACTTGCCATTGCCATGGATTGAGTTGTTTTGGGCGGATCGACGATCGAGACAGGGGCCTCAAGCTGGGGTACCTCTTTGATTCACAACATTGGGCGCAAAAAGGAAGATACTAAGAAAAGCACATGCAAGGAAGGACTACCTTAGCTGATGTTGACGAAGAACAGGGAAAGTTAAGGCAGAGGTGAAGCTTCGCAGAAACGAAAATAGGAGAATTTTTCGCTCTTTCTCCTTCTCTCTATTTATATCAGAGAACTTATTCCCTGACCAAGCTTAGCTGTCCGTATGAGAGCACATGTCAACATCCAGAACCATTATCACCCCGAGCCTCATACAGAAGCAACGACCGAATCAAAGGAATGGGAATTTTGGTGGTCAAAATCAAACGCTTCTGATTCGACTGTCGTGCACATTTAATGAGATATCACATCACGCAACCCCAACCGACGCCCCATTTGAGCTTAAGCGATGTGGGTCATTGTAGCTACACTGGGCCAGCCCACGAAGCAGAGAAAGATTTTCATCTAAAGAGTCAGCCCAAAAGCCCAATAACTCTCCGAGGAAAACAAGCTAATTACCCCGTCAAAGCGGCAGTTCATCTGCCCGTTGCGCCCTGCTAATATCAAGAAAATGGTTAATAATGACGGAGTAAATGGTAATTCGTTATCCTCATTCCCAGGGATGGTCATACCGCCATAAAGGCAAAGCCAATACCCACAAATGGCATAAAGGAGAAATCATTCGCCATTTGTCTATAAACTTGCAATCTGGTTGTTTCTGATTGATACTTTCCGCGGATGTCCATCATTGGCGCCGTGTTGCGCCGCCAGACCGTCAACATTATTGAGGGAGGACGACGGGTGGAGGCTGCTGAGCACAAGTGTTCCGAGCTCGAAGTCCAGATGAGGAATGTGTAGGAGGATTTAGGGAAAGCTCTTGCGGCCAAGGCCGAGGCCGAGTGGGCAGCTGCGGAGGCCAAAAAAGCCTCTTGTCCATGTCTGATCTCAGAAAGTATGCTGAGATTCAATGGAGGAGGGAGAGGTCTTAGCTACAGGCGGATCTCAAAGCTTCGAAGAGGGAAGCATCGGAGCTTCGAGCCAAGGCTTCCGACTCGGAGAAGTTAGCGGAGGCTTGCAAAGCAGAGGTAGCTGAGCTTCAGGCCAAAGCCGTCGAGTCTGAGAGCGCCGCTGAGATTCATAAGGAGGAGCTCACGGTGAGGTTTACAAATTCGATGGAAGCTTTCCAGAACGTATTTATGCCGAGGGGTGCTCCTCCCTCCTAGGCTGGTGGAATTCTGGCCTAGGTTTTATGTAACCTTTTTGTTTTGAACTTTGAAAATAAAGAACTTCTGAGTTTTTAAGTTTCTTCTATCTCCAAGTTTCATTTGAGCATATGTGCGTGTATGGCCCCTCAACGACTCAATTTTTAATTTTCCAAAAATCGGTGATAAGTTGAGTCGTTGATACGTCATGCATATTCACCCAATAATATGATCTTTTAGATCATAGACCATGGAGGCGCGTTTCATTTGGTAGCGATCGCTACCAACGCTACCAAACGAAACGCGCCCCCATGGTCCATAATCTAAAAGATCGACGATTGAGTGTCATTCAGTGATAAGGGGCGATCCCTCAGCTTACGGCTGACGACGATCGAGTGTCATTCAGTGGTAAGGGGTGATCCATCGGCTTACGGTTGACGACGAGGGTCGTTCGGTAGCGAGGGACGAGGCCCCTTTGACTTACGGCCGACAACGGTCGAGGGTCGTTCAGTGGCGAGGGGTGATCCCTCGGCTTACGGCTGGGCGACGAGTATAAATCATTAGATAGATAGGAGAAATGATCGACTTTGTATTTATCATAAATTGGCATAAAATAAAAACAAAGTCAAGTTTCGATCACCCAATGTATCTGCTATTGTTGTTACAATCATTGATAGTACTTCCGCAAATGCTCAGCATTCCAAGGATGGGGTAGCTCCCTGTCATCCAGTGTAGTGAGTCGATAAGTGGCCGGATCGAGAACATCGATCACCTTGTAAGGGCCTTTCCACTTCGCAGCAAGCTTTACTTGTTTGAGAATCTCGGAGGTGAAGGCAGCATTTCTAACATCAAGTCACCTATATGGAAACTGCGTCCACGTACTTTGGAGTTGAAATATCGAACCATGCGTCCCTTTTATTCAATGAGGGTCGTCAAATCTCGTTCGTAAACTTCTTCGACCAACTGTAGTAGAGCTCGAGTCCCTCCGAGTTTCTCTCCTCATCGTAGTATTGGAGGCGAAATGGTCGCTCGTTGACCTCTATTGGGACGACAGCTTCACAACCATAAGCAAGCATGAATGGTGTTTCACCTGTTGAAGTTTTATGGATCGTTCTGTACGACCACAATATGTCGATGATCTCTTCTGGCCATGTTCCCTCGAGCCCGACTATCCTCTTCTGCATGTGTTAAGGACAAAATTGATCGATACAGTTGTCAGGCTGACGTAGACTCAAAGCGCTGAGTTGGAGCCTCGTCAGCAGCTGTAGTGGGACCCTCAGTTGAAGAAACCGGGGTCGAATGATGATGGTTGGAAGTGTTGCGACCTTCGACCGACCTTCGGACGACCGTTGTGTCGATCGTTCAAGTTTGAAGAGCTCGACGTCGACCTTCGTTGCTGGACTGCGATCGTCGATCTGCACCACAAGGACTCGTTAGGGGGGTTCGATCTGGGTTCCGACCCAAATCACATCCGATGCTTAAGTTAGTATGGAACTTAAGAAAGAGAGGGAGCTTGGTGTAGCTGAGATCGACCTACGGTGGTCCGTCTCTAGACTGACGACGCAAGCTCGAATATAAGAATGGAAACAACGAGAAGATAGAGTTCTATGTCTAAGACCTCGTACCTTGAAGATGGGACCATTTCTCCTATTTATAGACGTTTAGGGTCCCTTTGAAGACGTTGGAAAGATAACGACCACCCATAATGGGGCCACGATCTTTCCCCATTAATAGGAGTAAATGTTGCTTACGTCCTCGAGATTCTCGAGTCTGTCTTTAATCCCACGTTCGAGCGAGAGTGACCAAACGGTCGACTAGCCATTCTGGCTTTGACTGAGTCGACATCGGGCTTCTTTGGCGGGCCTGGTGGGCCTTTATCATCTGTCGACCGAGTTGCCTCGAACTCCAGCCCAATGACTCAACAATGGCTCCCGTCGTGCGACCTTCAAGGGTCCATCCGCTGAGGTCAAGCGACGTTACATCGCAATTAATGGGACGCGACAGTCGAGAAAATAGCACTCGAGTTCTAGACGCCAAAACGCCCGCTTCGTCGATTCAAGTGATTTGTCGGTTCGAAATCCAAAACATTCTGCGCCCTTGGATCCTTGACACGTGTTCCATCATGTGGTTGTTGCTTTGCCTATATATGACGGTTTCAGTGATGGAGTGCGGGGATACCGTCTCCATTCTCTCGACTCGGATTCTCCTTCTCTCGAAAGTAATGGCTTCGTCCTTTGCCTCCGGAAGGAACGTAGACTCTCTCGAACGAGCGTCAGCCGTAAGTCGAAGGGGACATCCGTCAGCCGTAAGTCGCAGGGGCCACTCCTTCGCTACTGAACGACTCTCTCGAACGAGCGTCAGCCGTAAGTCGCAGGGGCCACCCCTTCGCTACTGAACAACTCTTCTAAACGCTTGTCAACCGTAAGCCGAAGGGGCCACCCCTTCGCTACTGAACGGCTATCTCAAACGCTCGTCAGCCATAAGCCGAAGGGGCCACCCCTTCGCTACTGAACGACTCTCCTCCACGAGCGTCAGCCGTAAGTCGAAGAGATCACCCCTTCACTAATGAACGGCTATCTCAAAAGGTCGTCAGCCGTAAGTCGAAGGGGCCACCCCTTCACTACTGAACGACCCAAATCCTCATATCGTCCATTTCCATGAACATGGTGGTCAAATTCTAAATGTGGTTCGATGGTTTATCCTCGATCATCCCGAAGCAGCGCCTAACCCATCGAAAGGGCCCATCAGGCGTTGAGACCACCACGGGACGTGAGCGACAACAAATAGAGGCAATGTCATACGAGAATACACAGGCCAATTCTCTTGTCACTCTCCATTACAAAATATTGTTTTCACTTACATTACCTTTCATATACATTCAAAAATTTCTATCAGGCAGGCCAGATCTTACAGCGGCCGTTCAGGCCCTTGATCTCCCTCCAACGCGGCCGTAGGCTCCGGCATCCTCGTAGCAACCGCTCTTGCTTTGTCGCCAGCCATGGTGGTAGCCTCATCTACTGGAGCTGCCTCCTCCATGACTCGGCTCGACTCGTCGTCGCCTTGGCTAGACTCATCCTCACAGTGGTCTGAAAATATCACCGGGATCTCGTCGATCTTCGCGGAGATGTCAGTGAATTGGTTCCTCATCTCCAGCCGGCACCGCTCATAACCTTGCTTATAGAGCTTGTCAAAGTCGAGAAATGAAGCCGTGAAGTCCCGAATCGCCTTCTCCGCAATGACATCGGCTTCGAATCTCTCCTCAGCAGAGCATCTTTCGCTCGCTCTCTTAAGACGATCTGTTCAGCCTCCCTCATACGAGACTCGTTTAGCTCTTGCTCGAGTTTCTGAACGATTAACGACCTCGTCTCGGAGAGGCGGCTGATTCTTTCTAGCTCAGCCTGGGACTTCACCACCCTTGACCTGACGGCCTCCAAAGTGACACTGTAATCGGCCACCACCGAAGCTCGACGACGCAACACCGTGGTCGCCATAAGAGCCTGCACACAACATCCGACGGTCAGCTTATGTGCTGATATTGGCATCGATAGAGGCCCAAACAATAATCACATGGACGCTGGCATGGACGACTATTGACGCAAGCCGTTCATAATCGACCATTTTTACGACAGCCTTGTCCCGTGGAAGGGTCGCATTCTCGACGATGCAGGAGGCAGCCCCACAGTCGAGGAGAGCAGAATCCCCACGCCTCAATGGAAACCTCGCCTTGACAAGCTCCTCCTCGGAACAGTCGAGGGGAGGCTGGGGAGATCGGCCCTCCAGCAACATCGGCCTATACTTCTCGGGGATGTCTTCACGCAACCCTACGGATGGAGACAGACCCCAGGGCTAGGTGTCCTGGTGCACGCGAAGATCCGGCGGAACCTGAGTCTCCCTCGAATCTTTCTCATTGAGTGCATCACTCCCTGGCTGGGAGGCCTGCTCCGCGGTTGCGTTCGACCCAGACGGCTCCCACTCGCTGAGAACGATCCTCTGCCGCTTCTTGCCCCCTCCAGTGCAACCACCTCAAACTTGGAGGTGGACCCTTTCTTCTTCTGCTGAAGGTGAGCCACCTAGGCAATCCCTTCAATGATCATGGGCCGATCTCCGGACGGCTGGATCATCGATCTTGATGCGGTCGGCGCCCTGGGTGACAACATTCTCGCCTCCGCCTCTCTGATGGAAGCCTCAACTGCTTCCTTCAATGCGGAATCTACTTGATAATCCACACTGGTCATACCTATCAGAACAACAAACGAGTTAGGTCGAGTAATGAAGGTCGAACAGTTGGCGAGCACGATAACCAACCTTTCATCCACACGGTTTGACGCAACACGTCGTCCGACCACAGCCACTCGATCGACCTCATGCCCACCGGCAAGCTTTTCAGAATGTCGACGGCTTTCTTCTCCACAATGGTCAGCGGCTTATCCTCGGCAGGCCCCAAATCAGGGGCACCCCAACTGGTGCAGAAGCTTGCCTCCCCCTGGAAGACCACAAACACAAACTCGTCTTTCCACTTGTGGTTGGAGGTGGGAAGATCTTCCAGCAGCTTCCTCCCTCAACGAGTGATTATCGTATACCACCCCGGGGTCTTAAGGGGAGGGATCGAGAAGAAGTGGTTGAACAGGCGTAGAGATGGCTCGATTCCCTTCGTCACGCACAGAACTATGAAGCCCATCAACATGCCAATAGCGTTCGGCATCAGCTGGCAGAGAGAAATGTTCAAAGTACACAGGAAATGCCGCGGGAAGGGATGCATGGGAAATCGAAGGCCCCGTTCGGAGGCTTTGACATAGACCCCCGCTTCCCGATCGCCGGAACGATGAGCCCTCTCGTCCCTCCCATGCAATCTGATTTGATAATCGAGGCGAACAAAATTCCTCTAAAGCACGTCGATTTGGTCGGCCTTGACTTTGGACCTCACATTCACCAGCAAGCCCGGATTCATGACCCCTTCCAAATTCTTCTCAAATTAAGGCAAAAATTGACTGATACAGTTGTCAGACTGACGTAGACTCAAAGCGCTGAGTTGGAGTCTCATCAGCAGCTAGAGTGGGACTCTCAGTTGGAGGAACCGGGGTCGAATGATGATGGTTGGAAGTGTTGCGACCTTCGACCGACCTTCGGGCGACCGTTCGAGGTTGGAGAGCTCGACATCGACCTTCGATGCTGAACTGCGATCGTCGATCTGTACCACAGGGACTCGTCAGGGGGTTGGATCTGGGTTCCGACCCAAATTCCTCCGATGCTTAAGTTAGTACGGAACTTAAGGAAGAGAGTGAGCTTGGTGTAGCTGAGATCGACTCACGGAGGTTCGTCTCTAGACTGACGACGCAAATTCGAATATAAGAATGGAAACATCGAGAAGATAGAGTTCTATGTCTTAGACCTCGTACCTTGAAGAGTGACCATTTCCCCTATTTATAGACGTTCAAGGTCTCTTTGGAGACGTTGGGGAGATAACGGCCACCCACAATAGGGACACAATCTTTCTCCATTAATAGGAGTAAATGTTGCTCATGTCCCCGAGATTCTCGAGTCCGCCTTTAATCCCACGTTCGAGCAAGAGGGACCCAACGGTCAACTAACCATTCTGGCTTTGACTGAGTCGACATCGGGCTTCTTTGGCGGGCCTGGTGGGCCTTTATCATTTGGCAACTGAGTTGCCTCGAACTTCAGCCCAATGACTCAACAGCAGGGGTCCGAGGATGTATTTATTAGCAACCTCCGCTAGTCCATTGGATTGGGGATGGGCGACAGAGGCGAAATGTAGTTTGTTCTTCAACTCGGAGCACAAATCCCTGAAGCCAGCGTTGTCGAATTGTGTCTCGTTGTCTGTCACAATGGACCGAGGGATGCCAAATCGACAGACAATGGATTTCCAGACGAAGTTTCTTACTTTCTTCCACGTAATTCGGGTCAGGGGTTCTGCCTCGATCCACTTGGTGAAGTAGCAGATCGCCACTATCTGGAATTTCTGTTGTCTGCTTGCCTGCTTGAACGGACCAAGAATATCCAATCCCCACTTAGCGAAGTGTACTGGACATATGATTGAGATCAGATCAGTTGGAGGGGCTGAGCTGATCCTTTGATCTGATCCTCGAAAACTTCTGGCAAGTCGGACACTTCCACGTTCCCTCGTCTTCAATTGTATCGGTTGATGAATTAAGACCTGTTGAGGGAGAAGATGTAGCACTGGGTCGTATGTTAGTAACATGTACCTTTTCTGGTGGGTTGTCGTCATAAATGAGTTCAACGATAAAGTCGGCTAGAGCTTGCCCTTTAATGGCAGTCCTCAGCTTAACTGGATGTCGAATTTGCTCAGCTCGACTCCCCAATTCGTCATTCTCCCCGAACGATCTAGCCTCTTCAGGGTCTGCTCCAAGGAAGTATCGGTGAGGACCAAGATGGTGTGTACTTGGAAGTATGGTCGTAGCCTCCTCGCAGATTGGATCAGTGCAAACGACATCTTCTCTATTCTTAAGTAATTTACATCCGCACCCCGGAGGACTTGGCTGACGTAGTAGATAGGTCGTTGTACTCCCGAGTCTTTCTTGACGAGTGCAAAGCTTACGGCTTTCATGGTAGCGGCCAGATAAATAATGAGTTGGTCATTCTTATCTGGTTTGGTCAAGAGCGGTGGGCTGTGGAGGTACTCTTTTAGTTCGGAGAAAGCTTTCTTGCAATCTGCGTCCCATTCGACGACCCTCTTGCCATCCACGGTGGATGCTATCGCCTTTCTCAATACTTTGAAGAAAGGCAAAGAGCTCTCGTCCGACTTAGACAATAACCGGCCCAAAGCCGCTATTCTCCCATTCAGTCTCTGAAGCTCTCTGATGGTTGAGGGCTCCTTCATCGCCACGATCGCCGCGATTTTGTCGGGGTTAGCCTCTATTCCTCGGTTTGTCAGCATGAAGCCGATGAACTTTTCCGATCGGACCCCAAAGGTATATTTTGCGGGATTCAACCGAAGGTTGTAGTGTCGGATTTGTGCAAATGTCTCTCGGAGATCTGCAATGTGGTCTGCCAGCTTCTTCAATTTGACCAGCAAGTCATCAACGTAGTCCTCCAGGTTTCGCCCGATTTAAACCTCGAATACTCCGTTCATCATACGCTGGTACGTGGCCCCTGCATTCTTTAAACCAAATGACATTTTTGTATAACATAAAATACCTCGATCTGTGATGAAAGAAATCTTTTCTTCGTCTTCTGGTGCCATTTGGATCGGTTTGTATCCTCAGAAAGCATTCATGAAGCTAAGAAGTTCATAGCCCGATGCATTGTCGACTAGATGGTCGATCCGGGGCAGGGGTAACGGTCTTTCGGACAGACTTGGTTGAGATCGATGAAGTCGACGCACATCCGCCATTTATCGTTCATCTTCTTCACCATCACGACATTCGAGAGCCAATCATGGTATTTGACCTCTCGAATGAAGCCCGCCTTCAGAAGTCGATCCACTTTCTTGTTGCGGCTTTCATCTTTTCGCCCTCCATGTTCCTCCTCTTCTGCTTCATGGGTTTGGAAGTCGGGTCGATTTCCAGTTTGTGTGATATTACCTAGGGGTCGATGCCGGGCATATCCCTCGGGGACCAAACGAAAATGTCCGCATGCTCTCTCAATAAAGCGATCAACTGCTCCCTTATTTCGAAAGGGAGCATCCACCCAACGGGGACGGTCCTCCCTTCCTCTTCAGAGGTCCGGATGTTCTCCGTCTCTTCGACTGCTGCGGGTCGTTGACCATCGCCTTTGGGATCGACTGGGTCTGTCTGTCCCACACTTCTCAAAGCGATGGATAGAGAGTAGCATGACCGGGCTTGCTTCTGATTTTCTCTCGCCTTCCCAACTCTTTCAGGAGTTTGGAATTTGATCATTTGATGGAAGTTCAAGACCACCGCTTCTATAGCGTTGAGCAGTGGTCTGCCGATGATTCCGTTGCACGCTAAGTTGATTTTCACCAATATGAAATTGGTCAGGCGAGTGACCTGTCGTGGATGCGTACCTAGGGTCACTGGTAGGGTAATATGCCTGCTATTGGGACAGAATGTCCGGTGAATCCTACAAGAGGTCCCGAACAAGGTCTCAACTCTGTTAAAGACAACCTTATTCACTCCAACGTGGTGAAGAAAAGCACATCGCACGAACTTCCAGTGTCGATGAGCAATCTCTTCACGACGATCTCGTTGATGGTGGCTGTGATGACGTCGTCGTCATCATGTGGCAGTTTTACACCCTCTAGGTCTTCATCTGACAAGGATATAGGAGGTGTAGAATCTCTGGGGCGCTTTCGTCTCACAGATATTGTCATCAACATTCTGGTGTAGGAGCTTTGAAGTGATGTTGATAGTTCTGGGTGCGGAGAACCTCCCATTATCATATTGAAGGAATTGAAGCTGGAAGGAGCTTGACACGGTCGTCATGTTTCGTTGACTGGGATGTCGACTCATGTATTCCCATAGACGACGCCAAACTGTTAAGGCCAAAAATGACCAAAACAATTGAGATGCTGACGTGGTTCCTTTCTTGCTGGGTCGGAGCCTCGTCAGCCGAATGAGTGGGACCCTAGGTTGGAAAAACCAAGGTCGTTAGTTGATGGTAGTTGACTTGCGATACTCGATCGACCCTCGAGCGGTTCGTATGTCGATCGATCGAGGTTGAGAAGCTCGGGAGCGACCCTCACGCAAGATCGAGACTCGACGATCTGCACCACAACCCAACACAAATCTCCTTCGATGCTCAAGTTAGAAGGGAATTTAAGAGATGGAGAGAGCTTGGAGCAGCTGAGATCGACCCACGGAGGTTCCTCTTAGATCTGACGCCGCAAGCTCATTTGCAGAAGAAATATCAGTTTGGAGTATGTAAAGTCCGAGTATTAGATCTCGTACCTTGAGAATTGGAACCATTTTACCATTATCGTTTCAGGTATTTATAGGCGTTGCTCTGATGATCACGATTAACCGTCACTCATTGATTCGGACGGGATCTTCTCCGGGATTGGTAATAACGGCTGCTCATTTACTCGGTCTCATTAACTCCCTCCTGAGTATCAGCGGGAGCTTAACGGTCGAGTGAGCCATTCGCTTGACTGGGTATTGCTCCGCCTTAATGACGGGTTTCGGGTTGCAGGCACTAAATGGACCAGATATCTTGACATCGTTTCGTGATCCGTACACGTGCACTAACAAATGTGAAGCATTATCATTTGAAATTCCAACCGTGTGACCATGCATTCTTAAAGTATTGCCTACCTAAGGACTTATTCACTTTGGAAGGTGAGGGAAATGCATTCCATGACACATTGGACCGTACTGGAACGAGTAAGAAAAGTGACTTGTTACTTGGCATTACCATCTTCTGAGCAGGAAAGCACAATAAATTCCTCTTCTCTTAGTAGCGACGATACATGGAGTCATATGGTGGATCAGTTGGAGATCACGGTATGATCGGATTTGATCTACGAGCAGTAGTCGGTAGAAATCTTATATCATCTGCAGAAGATTTAAAAATAATGTGATCAACTTGGTAAAGGTGTTGTGACAGAGGCTCGCCTGAAGAGTCCACTTCGAAGCGTGAGAATAAGATGCTAAAGTAATACCCTCATCTTTTTGTTGTATCTTAGTTTTTAGAGTTCTGACAGATTTTTTTTATTCGAAGTGCAGGATGTAACGATCCCAACTTGCCACGTCATTTTTTAAAAAATTATGATATATTTTTGATCCAAACTATTTTAAATAGATTATTAGAATTTTTTGATTCTAATGACTTTTTTATATTTATTTAACTAAAAAATGTTAACCTATTAATTAAAATCCATTAAATTAAATTCGAATTTAATTTCAAAATTTAAATCTAAACTTCAAAATACAAATTAAACAAAATTCATTTTCAAACCAAATTAGAAATCCTAATTTAAATACAAATTCTAATATTATTAAAACTAATACCCAACCCAACCCATTTAAACCTAATAACCTACCTATTTAATCCTAATTTAATCTCAAATTAAATTTCAAATTTAATCCTTCAAATCTAAATTTTAAAATTCAAAAATTATTTAAAATTAGAATAAAAACAAAATCCGTTTTCAAAATCAAATAAAATTATAATTAATTTAATTTCAATTTCAAAACTTGAACATTTAATCTAAATTTCAAAATATAAATAACTAAATTATATTTTTAATATTAATCTAGCATCTAAATTTAAATCAATAATTTTAAACAAAATAAACTTTAATATAATTAAAAAATCAAATCTAAAACCCGACTTGTTAATAACCCAAACCCAATATGTACATATATACTCCTAAACTAAATTTCTCAAAACCCACCTCTCTCGCCTCTCCCTTTCTATTCTGTTTCCAGAAATAAGAACGAAGATATGAAGATATGAAAGAAGAAAAATAGAAACATACCTGGTCTACTATTTCTCTTCCTCCAACGAGCAGCAACCCTTCAACCCTTGTTCCTTTCCAAGAAAAGTAGGTTCCAGGTATTTATTTTATTTTCAGTTTAATTTATATTTAATTCTTTAGTTAAATGGGTTTAGGTGGAATCTTTTATCAAGTTAAATTTTTAAGAAATTGATTTTAAAAATCGTTGTTATGTTATACCTAGATATTATAAGTTGGGAATAAAAAAGTATTTTTTTGGAATATAGTTATTGGTAAGTAATTTTTAATAAATTAAATCTAGGAAAATTTTTAAATCATAGTTAAATTTTTAAGGAATTGTTTTTAAAGATTGTTATGCCATGTTTATATTTAGATCCTCAACCCTTGTTCCTTTCCAAGAAAAGTAGGTTCCAGGTATTTATTTTATTTTCAGTTTAATTTATATTTAATTCTTTAGTTAAATGGGTTTAGGTGGAATCTTTTATCAAGTTAAATTTTTAAGAAATTGATTTTAAAAATCGTTGTTATGTTATACCTAGATCTTATAAGTTGGGAATAAAAAAGTATTTTTTTGGAATATAGTTATTGGTAAGTAATTTTTAATAAATTAAATCTAGGAAAATTTTTAAATCATAGTTAAATTTTTAAGGAATTGTTTTTAAAGATTGTTATGCCATGTTTATATTTAGATCCAATACGTTAGTAATCTAAAAAATTATTTTTATCATCTTAGTCAATTGAATTTGAGTAGAGTTTTATTTTAAAATAAAGTTTTCCTCTTTTAGAAGTTGATGTTACAGATTGTATATTATGTTTAGATCTAGTAAGTTAATAATTTCACATTTATTTTTTATGGAATATAGTAGCTAGTTTATACAAACAGTAAATTAAAAAAATTAGATGATTTTAAAAGCAAGATCTTGTTAGCTCAAGAGTAACTGAAAATAGTGAACGTGAAGCTGATGGATCTTTCAGGATGTTGCATATTGTAGCGTAACAACTGCATATTGTAGCATAACAACTGTTGTGTGATAATATATATTAAAGCACTGGGATGGGTATAAATAACACCAGTTTTTAGACATTATAGGTTACATTCAATCTCATAAAATTTTGCTAATTTGAAACAAAAGAAATATATAGGATAGTGACGTGGCATGCAAGTTATTAAAAAAATCATTGTCACAGAGGGTCCGAGAGCGACGAGTGTCCCCTGATGACCATGCCTGGCATGAGTATGGAAAGATAATGATATACATTATAGATTACGACCCTCAGTTGTAGCCCAGAAGATAATTGTGTGAAAGGTTATGACCCACGATTTGCAGAACATGAAATCATGGGAAATGTTATGACCCACCGATGTAGACCGATATTGTAGTGAGCAGAAAAGCTATGGGTCCCAGATCATACACTCAGACATGAGTTACATGTTAGACTAGTGATATAGTGATATACTTGATAACATAAGTTAGTGACAACATGCCATATTTAACACTATAATTTCCAGATATTAGTTGATTTTAGCATTTGATACTGTTTATGATGCACATAGTTTATCACCATACTTGTCATTCTGTTGCACAGATTAATCATTCTATCATATCTTTGTTTCTACATGTTCTAAAAAGATTTAAATTGCTTGCTTTTTTGGAGCCTACCGAGTTCACCACGTTGATGATATTCCTTTTGGTTGCTGTCGGTCAAGTTCAAAGAGCTGGTATTTTAAAACAGATCCTCTTTACCAGGTTAACTGAGAGGATCATGTGTTTCCAGAGCTTTAACCTTAGTCATTTTTATTCTTTTCAATAGTTATCAATGATGTATGGACCCAAATTTTGTACTAGCCATAGAGCCTTATTTTTATCATTGCTATTTATCTTTTTGCTTGTGTAATAATTGAACTTCAATTTTTTGGAGAGATTTAAATGTAAACTGGAATGTAATAAATTTTAGATCCATTTTTATTACTTGTTAAGAAGCATGTATGGAGAGCATATATGATATTTTTCATTGACAATAGGCGTATTTAAATCAAGAGGAAAAGAATAAATTCACATATGTTTCTCTTGATTTAAACATGTTGCGTGTGTTTTGTTCCCTTCTCCAAAATGACAGGAAGCTCACTGTGATCGTATAATTTGTTACTTATGCATAAATATTAACCTTTTCACTTTTCTTTTTAATCTATTCTTTACTTAGTTAATTTAAAATTTTTGCAATGTTAAAATTTATATACTTATTATTTAATTAAGGCCCGATCTAGCCAGTTTATTTCGAAAACATGTTAGGACTTAGAAATCAAAGCCAGTACATAAATAGGCCGGCCAGTCTATTTTGAAAACAGGTTAGGACTTAGAAATCACGTTCACTACATAAATAGGTCAGGCTTGGGATTATATAGGTATTGCCTGAATCAACACATTTCCACCCCTAACTGCATTCATTATGGAAGAAACAGACATGTCTCCGAAAGGTGCTGGAACAAGTTTGGAAAACCGATATGGGCTCAGATAGTTGAGAGTGATATAACAACTACTTCCACTACTATAGATTTTACTTTAGGTTCTATATTTTGAATCCATCAGTCAGGTTACAAGCGACTTCTGCAGAGCCAGTATTCATACTAGATTCGGTCAGTTCATTCAACTACTCGTGTCTAAACCTCTGCTTCAGGTGCAAATGATTTTATTGCTTCCCCTAGTTAAGCTTTGTAAATTAAAGAGCATCCCTTCATATGATACATATTAAAAACAAATTTCATTCCGCAAACTTTTTTGCAAACAGGGCAAATCCAATGAGCCTGTGAAGCACCCATTTCATTTTTTCCAATTGAAATCCCACTGAACTGAAAAGTTGTACATAGAATGTCTACCTGCAAATCTTTAGTCAGAGGAGCTGTGTACATCCCACCTGAAGAAACTGTAATAACTCGAGCATCAGGAGCTGCTTTCCCCAATAATGGCATCATCAATTCTGTCAGAGTATAAGTCGCTGCTACATTAATAGCAAAGTTTAACTCCAATCTGGTAAAAGAGGATAACCATAAAGGGCAAATCTAAGAGAAGCTAATGAATAAAACAAAAGACAGCATGAGTAATTTGATCTTTAGAATTTGAATTGCAATTTTAGCTCAATAATCCAGAGACATGACCACCATATATCAACAATGGGTCATCACAAGATACGCACCCTTCTGGTGTAGTTACTCGATTATGCTCAAGTACGCCCGCGTTGTTAATCTAGATGCACAAAGTTCGGCAATTGTTAAATCATCCATTGAATTGATTTGCAAGAGTTAAATGTCAAAAATGAAGAAAGAAAGAAAGCAATGAAAGGAATGAAAGAAAGACAAACAAAAGAAAGTTGACCAGGCTGCAGGAGCAACAAGATATTATGTGATGGATTCTCTTCATCAGGCATATTTATTTCAGGCATATTTATTTCTCAATATGAAAACAATGTTGCAATTTTATTTTTCAATGTTCAACTACGGAATGTAAAACTTACTAAAACATGAAGTGGTTTCTGCTCAGAAGAAAATTTAGATGCAAATGCATTTACTTCACTGAGAGAAGAAAGGTCGCAAACCTGCCAATAAGTGAACATGTGAAAGGAACTTACATAAGTTAATTTCTCAACATAGAGCAAGTCAAACAGAAATCAATTAGGAACTCGATCATCATACAATACTACAAAACCAAGAGGGTAACATATCTTCATACCATCTGAGTCTTTAATAAGTTAAAAGACTTTTAATAATGATACTAAATAGTAATAAGTTAAAAGCTTTAGACACATACCTCCAGATGGATATTTTGGTTACTTGTGGTTGATTTTAATTTAGCAAGAGCAGCCTCTCCCCTCTCCTTACTACGACAGACCATATACACAGTTGCACCACTGGGAACACGTTTACACAAAAAAAGGTTGTGAGAAGACACATTTACTGAGAATATACTTTTACTGACGGATTAGCTACACACACACACACACACATACACAAGTAGATAAGCAGCCATTGTAGGAAAATTCCTTGCCCTCAAAAATTATATTTTCACTACTTTTTTTAGATGATAAGAACTGTTCATTCTGACCTACACATCATAAAACATAGATATATCACTCCTCACCCCAAAAGAAATTGGAAAAATATACCGTGATGCAAGACCCTCAGCAGTTGCATAGCCAATTCCAGAATTGGCTCCAGTCACAATGCAATTTTTACCCTCCATCTGAAGTTGCATGTCTTCGGCTTTGAATCCTTTGGAATGCTCCCTGGGATATAATACTCAAATATCAGGAAAGATGCCAAGGAATGTATTAACACATTTAAACACATAAAACTCAGTTACTGGCATATCACTATTCAAATGCAATATTTTGGATATTTAATACTTGTACTAAATCTCAAAGAGAACTAATAAACTGCTAAAGTAAACGTACAAGTCATTCCCATGAATTTCTCCATATCTTTAATTTATTTCACCACTTGTCCACGTTCATGAGCACTGAGTGACTTGCATCCAAACCCCACAACATGGTTAAACAAGGCCTCGTGCATGATCCTCATTACAATTTGAATACCGAAATGAGCTGAGGAGCTACAAGAAATTAGTAACAACTATCAAGTACTCCTGCTGAAAACTATAGGGAAGTCATTCAACATCAAACCACCACATAAACTTCAGTTTCATCTCTTTTTCTCTTGTTTTTATTAGGAAGGTTGTATATTGCTGCTAGCATACTAGGAGCCATAGCAACTGTATAATCAATGTCTTTACGGTATGCCTTCTTATTCATATAAGCCTTTTCCCAATTAAATTGGTATCGTATGTGAAGCGCGACTCCGCATTAAGAAGGCTGCAGCAAAGACTGGACGAAATTTTCGGACTGCCTCAGTATATTCCAACATGGTTTGAGTAAATTTGGAAACAAAGAAATTTGGACCAATTTAACATGAAACTGAGCCAGATTATCCCAGCTCGCGGGGGGGGGGGAGGGGGGGGGAGGGGGGGGGGGGGGGGGTTGTGGTTTTTTTTTTTTTTTTTTTTTTTTTTTTTTTTTTTTTTTTTTTTTTTGGGGGGGGGGGGGGGGGGGGGGGGGGGGGGTTGGGGGCGGGTGGGGATCATGAGAATGTGGGATCTCCCTAGGATCAACTCCGGCATCAAGGAAATTAGGCACATTAGTAAACATGCGAGGATTTGTTATGGTGCCTAAGAAAGACCCAAGTCGTTGAAACCCTGCTAACTAGCGATTCAACATAGGTTCTACATCTGAGAACCAGGCATTCATGATGCAAAAGCAAAGCACCAATTGTAGTATAATGGTATATTATTAACAACGTGGATAATGAAGTAGATTCATATATAAGCAAAAAAAGCCCCAACAAAATAAATAAATAAATAAAATTGCCTACTATTTCTCATAAAAACAGTCTTTATAGAGTTTAAGCTGCAGCTCATTCAATACAATAAACAACTAAAAAAATTCAAGTATGAGGAGCAGTATGATAATATGAGAAAATTACATGAAACCAGATTTTGTGAATTGCGTAAACCCGTAAACTCCAAAAGCAGCTGTCCTCCATGCCTGCAAGATTCAAATTTCACTAAACTAAATGCAAAAAATTAAGGGGTTTTTGTGTGTGTGGGGGGGTGGGGTGGGGTGGGGTGGGGGATGAGGGGAAAAAATGAATGAATTTGTCAAGGCTTGGCGAAGTTACCTTCTGAAGGAACATGCTGCTGCTGCTGATCGACAAGCGTGGGCTTGTTGCTCTAATCTTCTTTTTGGTCCGCTTAAATAAAACCAATGAAATTTTATGTATTTATTTATTCTTCTATTCTGCTTTTCTCTTTTATTTCGGTATTTACATTTTTCTTTACACAGGTAATGTGACAGAAGCCACCGGAGTTGGGAGAAAAGCGGGGGCCGGGGAGTTGATGTACAGCCAGACCTAATTGCTTCACACACACGGACCATTTATTAACAAGTTTGGCCTTCAAAATTTACAAGTTTGCCATTCAAATTGGATCCTTTTCAAACCTCATTTTTCCCTCCTCCCCCGCACCTCCTCCTCCTCGCCTCTCCTCTTTCTGTTCTTTATCATCGACGATGCCGCTGCCTTGATGCCCCCTTCCACTGTCGCCTCCACTCAGGCTCCTCCCATCCTCCTCTTCCACCTTCCCTATTGTTGACAAATGAAATCGTCGAACAGTGAGGTAGAGCTGACACGGACGCATCTAGTGATTTAGACCTTCGTCAGCTGAAGAGTGTGACCCGCGGTGGCTGGAACCTCGGTCAGTGAGAGCCAAATCCGAGCTATCTAAATGAGGTCTGACCTAACTTCGAGTAGCTCCGAGTGATCTGCCGAGCTATCTGAAGCATAGACAAATCGTCAGGGGGTCGGGACTAGGTTCCGACCCAAATCCCCTTCGATACTTACGTCAGTATGGGACTAAAGATGACTCAGAACAGCCAATACTGACCTATTGGGAGGTTGACTTGATACAGTTTTGCCGAGTTATAGAGGGAGAAATATAGAGTGGAAGTAAAGTTCAAGAGTATGCAATGTACCTAGTACTTAGTATCTCTGGAACTTGTCCCCAGTCCTGTTGTCGTTAGGACTATTTATAAGTGGAGGCATCCCCTCAGAGCCGTTGGCGGATAACGGCCTTGCAATAATGATGGCATGATCACCCATGAAAAATAGGTATAACCGTTGTCCACTTACCCCGCCATTAATTAGCTCGTTACTAACCATCTCCTTAAGTCTAGGAAGCTCAATGGGCAGAACCTGACTTGGCTTTGACTAGGCAAACGGTCGGCCTTTCATATGGGCTTTCTAAGCTTCATGAGCTTTTCAGACCTAGCCGGCATGTCTCATGCGGGCTCTATCCACTCCTGATAAGACTACCTCTTTCCTCCTCAAGGACCGGCCCAATGTTGTAACAATTGCCCCCATCAATTAAGCTCAGTCGAGGCGTCGGTTGAAGTTGAGTGATGTGAAGCCTCATTAAATGGGTACGGTAGTTGAGGCAGGAATTTTTTATTTCAACCGCCAAAATCTATTCGCCTTTGATTCGGCAGTTGCATCGATGCGAGGCTTGGGATACGGATGTCGTTAGATCAACGACACGTGCTCTCCGATAAGAGGTCGATCCTGATCATGTAGGAATTGCCTGCCACATAAATAAGGGGAAGGGGAAGATGAATCGAACTATACTGTTCGAACTTCACAAAGAAACCCCTTCGCCTCCCTTTGTTCCCTCTGAAAATTCTAGCCATGGCTTCTTCTGCCACCTCAGGAACGATTGAGCAATGGAAAGAAACGAAGAGAGCACCCCCGACTTTGTCTGAGGTAGAAGAGCTCTCACCCGCCATTTTCGGCAATATGGAGGCTCCGGTGTCGCGGAGAGGCAAAGGGAGTCATGCAGCGCCTGATGCAATCGCCAATCTGGCCTCCAAAGTGTCAGTTGTGTTGGGATATGGTGACCCACCCCAGTGGATTTTGATGATGTGCACAAGTGATATGTGTATTAATATGTTTAATTCAAGTGCATATAGGTAACAAAGGATTATTTTATAACCATGAAAATTAAGCGCATTCTAAAGCCAATTGAAGGACTTAGAAGCCATGATCGGAAGTCTACTTTCAAGCCAAGAAATGAAGCACATGATGGCTCAAGCAAATGAAGCATACAAAGACTCAAGATCAAGTCAATATGGCTCAAGTCAAAGATCAAAGAACAAGAGCGAATGATGTGTGTCTAAGTAAGTGGTATACTTAGAATGTAAAAGTCAAAAGTATATCTCTCTCACAAGCACATAATTTTTGTAAAAAATCATTTTAAAATATACTATATTGTTGTAAATTTGGTGGCTACGGTATCCGTAGCCCTGTATTTATAGCAATAGGGTTACATAATAGGTGGATATCCAATAACAAGTTAGGCCTCCAAAAGCCCGTTTATAACACTTCCCCTTATCCATCCATTGTTGTAAGCCGTAATGAACGCTTCAGGATTCATAGAGCTTATCTGATCATGGGTCTATGGATACTTCTGGATCCCAAGTTCAAGAGCCCTTGCCTCGTTAAAACCTTTGCCATGGAAAATCCAGTGGGAAAACCAGTGGCTAAAGGGAAAAGAGTACAAGTCTCTGTAACTACCCCTGATCGATGGATATCATCAGAGGTGAATACTTCTGGATCCAGAGTTGATGTGGCTACCTCGTTAAAACCTTTGGCTATGGAAAACCCAGTGGGAAAAACCAATAGCCAAGGAAAAAGAGTACAGCCTGACATTAACTCCCCCTGAAAAGTACAAGCTTCAGGCTTGTAAATCTCTCAACTGTCTCATCCCAATTCCTAGTACAAGTTTTCTAAAGGTACTGTGAGGTAAAGCTTTAGTAAATAGATCTGCCAGGTTATTGCAAGACTGGATCTGCTGGATGTCGATCTGGTTGTCTACTTGATGTTCATGCATCCAGAAGAGCTTGGGGGAAATGTGCTTCGTCCTATCACCTTTGATGTAGCCACCTCGTAGTTGAGCGATGCAGACAGCATTGTCTTCATACATGGTGGTGGTCCAAGATCTCCCGTCTTCAGGCCGGTGGTCTTGAGGATGTGGTGGATGACTGATCGAAGCCAGAAGCATTCTCTGCTAACTTCGTGGATCGCTATGAGCTCGGAGTGGTTGGATGAGGTCGCTGTTGAAGTCTGCTTCACAGATCTCCATGAGATGGCCGTCCCACCGTATGTGAACACGAAATCGGTCTGGGACTTTGCGGTGTGTGGGTCGGACCTGTATCCTGTATCTGCATAACCGACTAAGTCGGAGGATACACCTTTCTTGAAGTATAGTCCCAGGTCCACAGACCCTTGGAGGTAGCGCAGAAGGTGCTTCACTCCGTTTCAGTGGCGCTTTGAGGGCGCTGAACTGTATCTGGCTAGTAGGTTAACTGCGAACGCTATATCGGGACACGTGCAGTTTGCCAGGTATAGGAGTGCTCCTATCGCACTTAGGTAGGGTACTTCAGGACCCAGTACTTCCTCCCCCTCTTCCAGCAGTCGGAAGGGGTCTGTATTACCATCCAATGATCTGACGACCATTGGTGTGCTGAGCGGATGCCATTTGTCCATGAGGAATTTTTTCAGCAACTTCTTCGTGTATGTCGCTTGGTGTAACAGGATTCCTCCGCTCAAGTGTTCAATTTGTAAGCCTAGGCAGAACTTCATTTTGCCAAGGTCTTTCATCTCAAAAGTCTGTGTGAGACTCTTGGATATCTCACCTATCTCTTCAGGAGATCCGATGATGTTTAGGTCGTCTACGTAGACGGCTATGATTACGAATCATGTTCCCTTTGCTCTTATAAAGATGCAAGGACAGACTTCATTTGTTGTGAATCCTTGTTGCACTAGAAACTCATTGAGTCTGTTGTACCACATTCTCCCCGACTATTTTAGACCATACAGTGATCTTTGGAGTTTGACAGAATAGACGTCCCGAGGTCTTTCTGTCATTTGTGTCGGTAGTTTATATCCGTCTGGGATTCTCATATAGATATCATTATCTATATTTCCATATAGGTATGCAGTCACAACGTCCATGAGCTGCATATCCAAGCCTTCCTTTGTAGATATGCCAATAATGAAACGGAAGGTGATCGCATCCATGACCGGGGAATAGGTATCGTCATAGTCTATTCCTGGTCGTTGGGAAAAGCCTTGTGCAATGAGGCGCACTTTATAGTGCACGATCTCATTATTCTCGTTTCTTTTTCTCACGAATACCCATTTATATCCCACAGGTTTAACACCCTTTGGTGTTCGGACTACATGTCCAAAAACTTTGCGCTTCGAGAGTGAGTCCAGCTCTACTCCTATTGCCTCGTTCCACTTTGGCCAATCCTCTCTGCGTTTACATTCTGCTAGAGAGCGTGGATCGGTCTCATCGTTGTATTCAATGACGTGAGTGGCAATAATGAGCGCGAAGTTATCATCGATGATTGTGCTTTTTCTGTTCAGTACCTCCCCAGTACATACATAGTTTAATGATATTTCTCCTACATTTTCCTCTTCAAGAGTTTTTGGGAGGGGAGAGGTATCTGGGCTGAGCTCAGCATCCTGTGGTGGTATCATTATTATTGCTCCAGGATTTTTCCTCTTTCGAGGGTTTTTATCTTTAGAGCCAGGGGGTCGTCCTCTCTTTTGTTGAGGTACGGCCGCTTCTGCTGCAGGTGGATTGCATCCATCTTTGGGTATGTCAATCTTAGCTGGCGTATTTGCAGCAGGGACATGTGATCTGACAATCTTCTGGTTGTCAGTGAATTTGTCCGGTAAAATGTGAACGGTATTTTGTATTTGAAGGATCTTCAGGATCTCGTCTTCACATTGGTTTGTACGCGGATCAAAATGGGATAAAGTTTTGGTATCCCATGAAATGGTCTTTGAAGCTTCTGGCTTCTCTGTGTTAATGCCTAGTTTGGGAAAAGTGCTTTCGTCAAACTCACAATCTGCTAGACGTGCCTTAAAGGCGTCCCCCGTTAGGGGTTCTAGGTATCTAATGATCGATGGTGAGTCGAATCCAATGTAGATACCCAGACGACGTTGAGGGCCCATCTTGGTCCTATGCGGTGGTGCTATGGAGACATAGACAGCACATCCGAATATCCTCAGGTGAGAGATATACGACGGGTTCCCATATGCAAGTTGCATCGAAGAATAAGATTGA